>JAYRBW010133591.1:0-15737 GCA_036023295.1 Invenusta paracnida
GCTATCCAATGAGATGTTGACTTGAAATTTTCAGAGATATCTTAGATGTTTTTGTAGTTAATAAAAATCTATAGATAACGTAGGTAACTCTATTATTTCATATCAAGTCCAAGAACTTATTGAAGCTCCCTCGTATGTACTTAAGACGATAGTAAAAAAATAATTAAAATTCCTGTAAATTAAAACATATAATTTTGCAATGCAAGGATAAAGTAAGTTTCTTTAGTTAATTTCTATATACGAATAATACATACAAAAGATTTTAAGATCAATTTGGTAATTAAACAATTTATTTTACTTCCTGCTTCATGACCGGCATTCATAGTAAAATACCAGACAGGTTTACTTAGTTTAATACACAATGAAATATTTAATTAACACAATTTAAGAAAAAGCAGAGGTTTATATAAAATTAAAAGGGATTTTGCACCTGTTTTAGCCAATTATATATATATATTTTCTCGTATTAGCTTGTGCATTTCTTGAAGTTAGACAATCTTAATTGTTAACAATAAAAAAAGGTACATCATCAACTTAATTACTTTCAGATTTTTTTGATGAACAATTTTATTACACGGTTTTGATTGGATAAAGACAGTGTATTATTTATTTCTGGTTTAACATTTAAAGATTTCGAAGGGTGGATTTCATTTTGATCTGTTGGATCTCGTAAATTAAAATTGCGTTTACTATTGGCCATGATGTAATGTTTGTAATACTAGGTTGTACGTATGATTACAAATAAATTGTTATTTAGCGCAAACCTGTATTTCATTAACTGATGAAATTCATACATTCCGTAAATTTCAAACCAGTCAGTGTTGATAATTTATATATTATGAATTCGAAATATAATAATTTGAATAAGCAATCATAGTCAAACTGTATTAATTATTTTGTATTAGTAAAATTTAAAGTTTGAATACTAGACAATACTTTTGTTGACAGCTTATAAAGTATTTGCAGAATGTCAAGGATGCTGCTTTAAATGAAGATAGAAGAACAATTAATAGATTATTATTAAATACACGTTTAAAAATTACTCTGAATAATTTATTATTATTCAAGGTTATAAATAATCGGAGGTACCATGTTTTAACTCTTAAGTTATTTTACAAATTAAATAAAGAACATTGATATAAGAAATGCCAGTCAGTGAAATCAGAAATGCAAAAAAGTCAGTCAGTGCAGTTACATTAAATCATTTTTTTACAGAAGTTACCATAAGCCTAAAATTAATTAAGAGTTCGATAAAGTAGAAATATTTAAGAATAGACAAGATATATTTATTATTCGAAGTATGATGTTTGCCTTAATTCCAGATAGTCTGCATCCGAAAAAAGTACCATTTTATAAAAGTGTTTATCCCTGCAAGCCATTCCCTGTGTAAGCCATTCCCTGTAAGTCATTCCATGTAAGCCATTCCCAGTAAGCCATTCATTGTAAGCCATTCCCAGTAAGCCATTCCCTGTAAGCCATTCATTGTAAGCCATTCCCTGGAAACTATTCCCTGGAAGCCATTCCCTGTAAGCTATTCCCTGGAAGCCATTCCCTGTAAGCTATTCATTGTAAGTCATTCCCTGTAAGCCATTCCTTGTAAGTCATTCCATGTAAGCCATTCCCAGTAAGCCATTCCTTGTAAGCCATTCATTGTAAGCCATTCCCTGTAAGCTATTCCCTGGAAGCCATTCCCTGTAAGCCATTCCCTGTAAGCCATTCATTGTAAGTCATTCCCTGTAAGCCATTCCTTGTAAGTCATTCCATGTAAGCCATTCTCAGTAAGCCATTCCCTGTAAGCCATTCATTGTAAGTCATTCTCTGTAAGCCATTCCCTGTAAGCTATTCCCTGGAAGCTATTCCTGTCATCCATTCCCTGTAAGCTATTCCCTGTAAGCTATTCCTGTCATCCATTCCCTGTAAGCCATTCCCTGTAAGCTATTCATTGTAAGTCATTCCCTGTAAGCCATTCCCTGTGTAAGCCATTCCTTGCAAGCCATTCCCAGTAATCCATTCCCTGTAATCAATTCCCAGTAAGCCATTCCCAGTAAGCCATTCCCAGTAAGCCATTCCCAGTAATCCATTCCCAGTAAGCCATTCCTAGTAAGCCATTCCCTGTAAGCCATTCACTGTAAGCCATTCCCTGCAAGCCATTCCTGTCATCCATTCCCTGTAAGCCAGTTATCTCACCATTGAATAGAAAGAGTCGTGTGGTTCGACTGTATTCTCTCTGATGACAACTATACTCTCCCTCGCTGTCCTTGTCCATTCTCGTCAGCATGAGGATACTCGTTCGAAGGAGATCCGTGCGTTGGTATCGCTTGTTCGCTACCAATGGATTGTTCATTGAAAAATCAATCTTCTTGTTGTTGAACGTCCATATTACCTGTAATTTGCGATATTAGTATACAATCAGCTGGCGTACTAATAATATACACCTCCCCAGTTACTTGATACAAAGTAACGTTGGTATTGTCAAAGAAATACAGGCAATATATAGATAATAATATTTCATAAATTAACATAACCACATCTAGCTTTAAATTGCCTTTATCCCAATTCTCATCCACAAACTAAATAGAAATTTTACTATAATTATTCCGAATAATAATAATAATACATACGGAAATAATATTATTAGGGAGACAAATTTTGGAACACATTAAACATTATGTAACTATTAAATTACAATAATTCAATTAACACTATAATTATTTTAGGTGGTGCAAATTATTCAACTACAAATTCTCATTGTTCCAACTCACCAGATAAATACTTAAAATTCTACTATCATTGTCATATAAATTCTTTCTCCTTATTCTTTACTACCGGTCACTACTCACTCAAAACAATTGAGCCAACATCGTCAACACATCCTTCAAATTCAAATGTCACCATCACACTTAACGCGCTTGGAATCAGACTTTCACCAGAACTACAGCACTGTCCCTTTACATAACGAAATGTACATCATAATCCATAATAGTATCACATGCATATATATACATATTGGAACAAAGAGACAATGCCAGGATAACAGTATTTACTTGTGAAAGGAAAATCTATATTATTTCCAATTTAGAAAGGTATTGTAAAGTTCGTTTTATTATAAATAATAATATGTAAATTTATGCATGATGCTCTAATTTATTTATTTAAATTAACGTTTGCTAAAACATATTGACATTATTGAAGTAAATATTGATTATATTTTCAGTCTAAATGTTTTAATATACGCCGTTCATTGCCATAAATGTGTATTATTGTTTAACCAGATATCAACATAAAGTAACTTATATTTAAAATAAGACATTTAAAATAATAAAATGAACATTGAATACATCCGAAATTAGACAGTTGTGTTTAATTTGTAGTCAGTATTCAAATTAAAGGTGAAATGAAGATAAAATAATATTTTCATTTAATACACATTATTATAAGTATTACTTAAACAAGAATATAATACTCAACTTGTATGATAACATGTGTACATGTACGTCACATTAGAAAACTGTATTAGGTAATCTTCATAGCAAGATGTTAGAAATACATGTCAAAATAGATGTCTGTATATACAAGACTTACCTCTTGTGTGATTAGATTAAAGTGCTTGAGATAAAAAAATTTTGTCATTTAATTAATATCTAGCTGTGAATATTAATCATATTAATATATTACGATGATGAATGCTATAGAAATAGGTATATACAGGATGCACTGAAATATGCCTAATTACTAATTAGCTTTTATCTAAGATATTATAATCGAAATTTTCTTACTTCTGCTAAAGCTTGTTTTAGTTTACCTATACGATTTCAGAATTTTATTTGCAGTGTAATATTCATTCATCTTTTCAAATTCGTATTAGGTAAACAGGTAGATAATTACCTATTATAAGGAATGTAATAAATAACATATTTTGGTTTATATAGCTCTCCCAAAGAGTTGCATACTGATAGTAGTTAAGTACGATAAACATCGCTAAATAGGTATAAACAGTGTATGATTAGACAGCAGTTTTGGTTTTCAATGAGCAATATGATTAAAAAAGTATAATCGATTGATTGATTATTTAATAATTAAATATTGAACGATGTTAAGAATTATGTATTTCGATTACTACTTAACTGACAAATAAAGTCAACCTTTTCCAAACCGGCTTCATCGCCCTTCAATGAAAAGGAAACAAAACAAGTTCAAGCCCACTTCCCCCGATTTCTGAGTTCAAAAATAGTTGTTTATATAAATATAACAAAATCTCCAACCATTTATTCGTCCTATTATTGTCAATAATATAGCATGCAGATCTCATTATATTTTAGATTATTACGCTTTTTACAAGACGGCTTCAGAAAGTTCTCAGACTCAATATGAAAGCAAAACCTTACCCATATTAACTATGCATCTTCATGAACACTCGAAATATCTAAAAATGTTAAAATTTTTAAATCGATATTTCCATGGATATATTATTCATAATTCAAATTTAGAAAATCACAAACAAGCTGCTGCTAGAAAGCACGGATATTTAATTGTTTATATATTCAGTACATATGTAGATAGGAAATCCGATCGGAATTATTGGAGTAGTTTCGTTTTGACCAATGATTGTCAAGAAATGGTTATACTGTAAAAAATATAGATTTTCAGTTGGGTAAATCTACATGATATAAAACACTGACATGAAAAGTAAAGCTATAGAAATGTACGCCAAGATGAGAGCTACAATAATACATAACTTGTCGGAGTATAGCATAAATCAATATAAAGCTTTTCCGATAGCAACTTTATCTAGTTTTGCTTATGCAAAAGCATGGAAAAAATATACACCAATCCTTGACACAAATATTTCGCTACTGTAGCGTGCGTTGAATTTATTCAGATGTTCGATCTATAGTACAGTGTCAGTATACTAGTTACACATCTATGCTAGAAATGGATAAATATCTTTTATATTATGCAAGAAATATGGATAAAAGGTAATTTTTACTCCAAATTTTTTTTAAAAAGTGCAGTTTTATTCAAAAAGAAATTATATCAGACGTAAACATACACAGTGGCTTTAAAATATAATAGCATGATATAATAGCATGGAGTAAATATGTTCCTTAATATTTACTCTTTGGATAATACCTCCTTTCTGTATAAAAAGTCTAAAATTCATATTCACAGATTACCTCAAATAAATTACTTTGCCGCTATGTTTCTAGTGGCATTTGAATATATCGCATTTCCTCTAACAAATGCCCCCAACATTTCAGCATAATTTTTATTCCGGCGTTTATTAGAGGCCCGGCGTATAAAATTTTGAACTATTACCTAGTATAATATTTAACATTAAAATTGTTAACACATGAAAATAGAAATATAGGTAGGTACCTAGTTAGAAAATGAACACAAATGCTATTGAGACAGGAATTAAAACATGAAACAATTCATGCGTGGAAAGTAAATTTGTTTGAAATTATTTTTGCTTGCTTCTCCATCTTTCATAAGTATTAAATTATATTAGCTCGAATAAAAGTGTATGGAGGGATGCTATCTGCGCCCCCCCCCCTCAGTCCAAATTAACGCTACGGCACTGGGTACCTGCATATACTATCTATGGTATATAATAGGAAATTAGTAGATTAAAACAGTAATGTCACCGAGGAAAGTATAAAGTAAAAACCACTTGAAAATGTTCGAAGTAATTAACATAAATCTATTTTAAAAATTGACCGAGCTTTCGATGTAGCCTCACATAATAATCATTGTAAGAAAATATAAAAAGCAGCAATAAAAGTCTTATATACAGAGAGAAGAGCGTCAAAGTTAGACAATAAAACTAAAAATATAAAAATAGACTTAATAAAACATTTGGCTATACTGCCATTGATATTAAAAATCCAGCATTAAGATTGAGAGAGTTGTTTTTATGAAAATTAATAAAGCGGCTTCAAGAACACATCTCACTTTTTAATTACTACAAGTATACAAGATAGAAGAAGAATTAAAATCAATAAAATGATTAGAATTAGAGAAATCTAAATCGAAAACAAAAGCGATGTTCAAATTACAATTGACAATAGCAGATTTGTATTCTTTAATGCAGGTGGATTATGACCATGATTATGACATCGAAAGCTCGGTCAATTTTTCAAATAAATTTATTTTAATTACTTCAAACATTTTCAAGTGGTTTTTACTTTATAATAGGTAATGTACTAGGTAATTGACATTTTAAAAATATGCTTATATTAGTGAGGTAATTAGCTAGGTATTAGTTTGGTATTATGTAAGTATTAGTATGCAATATGTACCATGTTAAAACATAAATAAATAATAATATGTTGATAATGTCTTTCGTGCAGAATCACAATACTCAACATCAATAAATGCAATCTGTAATTTTCATTATCTGATACTTATACTTGTGAGCTGCCGACGTCAGGAGATAGAAAATCATTCAGAGAAAATTGTGTCCTTTTCGCAGCAAGTACTTCTGCAGTCTGCTTATTGTTTTGGAGCTGTATCCAATTAGTAAGTTGTCTTATGAAGCATCGAATGAGTTTGTTAAAACACACTTCTTTATTGACTCAATAATTTGGTGGTGTGGAATATTATTCCGTGCGATTCTGATCCAATCAATAATAATCTTCGAAGGAAGGTGGGCGTATATTTCCCCTTTATGTAAACGAGTGTTGTCCGTCAGACATCCATTCTGCGTACATTGATTGAATTTTCTTATATTAATTCACAAACAAATTATGGAACTTATTCTGATTTCACACATTAAAAATAGGAACATTTTCTGTATTTTTGATCTAATTTTTATCAAAAATAACGTTTTAACTATTATTAATAATAAAATGTTGCATATCATTTTGTATATCTATGTTATTTTCTTCATATAACAAGCATTTAAAATGCAATGAATACATTATTTAGTAAGCAGAAATAGTTTAAGATAGTTCCAAAACCATTTTTATAGATAAAATAAGCCTTATAAGTGCTTTTCATATGTAGCTGAAAAGTAAACACCAAAACTTATATATATCTAATTTTGCTTGTAATATGTAGAAAACACTTGAATAAACAAAATAATATGCAACATTTTATAATATAATAATAGTTAATCTACATATTTTTACTTAAAAATATGAATTTTCAAGAAAATTATGTTTAAACCAGTCAAAATCACAGAAAATCTTCCTATATTCTTTAATATAAGAAAAGAGAAATTTTTATAATTTGTTCCACCTATAAAATGGTGAAGTCTATCAAATTTTTGGAATTTCGACATTCATAGCTTTCTAACGATGCATCATATCTGCGTCTCTTTTTGGGTACCGGCAATCCCTTTTTGGGCTCCTGGCCCACGGACTAACTGGGGTTGGCAGCGACCACAGAGACAGGCAGACTAGGGAGTCAACCACGATGTAAAGGTCAATGTGATGACAACCGCGCGAAGGGCTGATGTCAAAAAGTATACTGGCTGAATCGATTGCATGAAGAAGGAAGGTTGATGATCAACCCCCTCCCCGTCCAGAAAACTCTTTAGACTTTACATGTAAAGGCAGTGTGAGTAGTGTATAATTCTTACTTGTATTTAATGTTCTCGCACAAGTAAATCAAGAAAAGCAAAAGCGATGAGTAACAACATCAAACAAACAAACAAACAAACCAATAAACAAATATCAACTTTGCAGCGATTGGCCAGTTAATAAAATCGATTGTTACAATTAAGACGATACTGATATTTGTTAGTAATTTATAATTATGCTATAGGGTAAAGTAGATTTTCTAAATTTAAATTATGAAGGTATTCTTGGAGATGTCAAGTTGAAATTTTCCCTAATTTCTAAAGCCTGACTTACACGGGCAATAAACTTGAGCAATAAAGCTGTTCCCTTTATTGCTGAAATATTTCCACGGGCGTCAGTAAAGTGGAGCAATAAATTTGCCAGTGTAAGCGATCCGGGAAATTTTATAGGCAATTTTTTATTGCCGGCAAATAATTCCACAGTGTTGAACTTTTTTTGACAAACTTCTTCGATAAACGTTTCTGATTGGTTAATTTGTCAGTAATTATTGAAGGCCTGCCTTTACCGAATATTTCGTTATGTAAGGGTGCCTCAAAATTTGTAGACATAACTTCTGACGATTTTGGAGGATGGCCAATCAGATTTTAGCATGAGTTTCTCTTTCTCCAAATAAGTATTGCTATCTACCACATTTTGTTTACATAACGCAAATACAGTCAGACGATTTCTGTGGCTCCATTGTGTCAAACTTTAGGAGGCCGCAATTACCAGCAATGTGACATCAACGTATGAAAATAAAAGGCGTATATAGTTCGTATATCTTAAATACTATGGAAGGCGTTTACATAATCTGATAATTATAGGTACAAGTGTGTGTGTGTATTAGGTAATAACATTAACCAACAGTTCGTCTATCTTAACCCTATCAATACCGGGGTATTTGACCAGCCAGGTACCGGGGGGGGGGGGCGCTTTGGCCCCCCCGATTGAAGTCTACTTTAGGAGTGTACTATAGGGATGAAAATTGGCTCATAAGTAAATCAAAATGATCGACATGAATTTGATGAATTTGATGAATTTTTTTGAAAAAAAAAAAATTACAGTTAATTTTTTTTCCAATTTTTTTTCAATCGAAATAATTAATTATATGATAAAGTACTGAGTGTCTGTCTTAGTGCGTGTTGGTAGTTCATTGTGTATTAGCAACGAAATAGAATTCCCTAATATCCATCTCTCAAAAAAATCGATTTCCACACAGCTTTATTTATAGACACAGTTTCCCATTGAACTAATACTAAAAGTAAGTGAAAATTGATAGGCTGAGAGAGGCGAATTGCTGGGCAAACACAGAATCCAGTCGAAAGCAGGCCACAAATATACAATGGTCAACAACACCTTCAGCGTCGGCAGGTCGTCAAAGACAATGCGATATTCTCCCACGGGCAGCTGGTCTACAACGCCCGGTTGATGTCGATTCTCCCAAGTCGATATTTGACCTCCTTATCACTCCGAACATTGTGCAACTAGTCGTGCAGTACACTAACATTCGCATTGCCAATAAGGTCCGTCTTCTAGCAGCTCCTCTCACAGACAAAGACACACATATGAAACCAACAGATGATATTGAGATATATGCTTTATTTGGTCTCATGTACTTCCGTGGTCTTCTCGGGCAATCATCACATCGGATCAACATACTATTCTCAGAACGGGCTGGCCGCCCAGTCTTCAGTGGTACAATGTCACGAAACCGATTCGCATTTCTCTTGACTGCTTTGGGATTTGATGACGAAACAACGCGACCAGCAAGATGGGCACATGACCGCTTCACGGCAATGCGTGATGTCTTTGAATTATTCAATGCCAACCTCTCCGCAATCGTTATTCCTTCCGACTACTTATCGATTGACGAGACACTGTATCCCATGCGTACACAGATCTCGTTCAAGCAATATAATCCTGACAAACCTGCAAAGTATGGTCTGCTATTCAAATCCTTGAATGATGCTCGATTCTCATACACCTACAAAACAGTTGTATACGCTGGCAGGTCACAAGGGGAGCCCTCTGAATACAATATCACTGGTACAGAGAACTATGTCAAGGCACTCATCTCACGCACTGATGCTGAGATATCTCTGCAAGGTCGCAATATATCTACAGACCGTCTGTACACCTCAATCTCTACAGCACGCTGGATGCTCACAAAGAACATCACAACGATTGGCACAATGCGACATAACCGCCTCGGGAACTCCAAAGAGATCAAATCAACAGAAAGCAGAGAGTTGCTGAGCTCCAAAACAATATGGGAGAAGAGCCAAGATCTGTGTCTGACCTCATATGTGATGAAAACTTCAAAGGGGAAGAAAAATGTTCTTGTCCTAACATCCACACAGCCACTGCAGGGAGTCACAAGGGATGACGGCAAGACGAAACCTGTGAAAATCAAATTGTATGATTTTACTAAAGGCGGGACCGACGTAGTTTACCAAAGAATGGGCAGTTATACCTGCAAATTCAAGACTTGCAAATGGACGCTGGTGGCCTTCAGCTACATGATGGACACAGCACGAGTGAATGCTCAAACAATTCAAGGTCTACACTTGCAAAAAGACCCAAAACCCAAATACAATTGATTCGTTCAACTTCGGTTGGAGTCTGGCAGAGGCCCTTATTGCACCACAAGTGCAACGGAGATCACGAGCTGGCTTGACAAAATCCTCACTGTTGAAGCTGGCCATTCTCCTGGGAGATCCTGCCCTGCCTGCACCAGCTGCCGCTGTCGAACAAGCTCTGCAGACAGATCATCGCAGGCAATGCTCAACGTGCCTCTCTGACACTTTTCGAGGCAGCAAACAGCAGAAGGACACGTTGGGCAAGGTGAAAACGCAATGTCAAGGATGCGGCAAAGCTCTCTGCATAAAGCATATGGTTGGCAAATGTCCAACATACATTTAACTCTATCAAACCTGTACACATTGCACATATACCTTATACAACTCTATAATCAAATACAATTATAAATTTTATATTTTTTGTTATTTTCCTTTATAATTAGATGAACTAAAACTAATTTAGAGGCTTATAGCAGACCCCCTGTGACGGTAACATAGATGCAAACGTTATTACATATTGTAAATTCAATTATAACTGCTTGATTATTTCATAACAAAAAAAATTGGAAAAAAATATTTTCATTTTTTTTGAAGAGTGATGGTGATGGAATCGCTCTCCTAATCGTCCAGATGGGTTTATCAAAGATTTTTTTTCGCTAAAAGTAGTAAAACAATATTTAGGAAAAGGCACGAAAGCTTAGTACACCTGAATTGTTCAGTAAAAAATGCCAACGAAAATAGAAGAGGGGGGGGCCAAATCGCCCCCTCCCCCAGTACGGATAGGGTTAAATTAACAGTATTTAAAAGTAATATCATAACCAATATTACTTTGTAAGCAAATTAATTAATTAATTTCTAAAAATTGAATCTTTTTATAAACGTAAATAAATACTGAATATTAATTTGTAGGTCATAAAAGAGATAAATTAGTTAATTATGATTCGTTTAGAATGTCGAAATTAGTTTATTATTATGCTTGATTGTATAAATAAAAATATATTAAATAGTAAATATTTATTATTTCAATTTCTATGTTAGGGGTCAGATACAGTACATCTATATTGGATATATTATTGGGATATACTTTGTTAAATAACATAAATTATTTTTATTTCTAACTAAATTAGAATAGAAAGCGATTAAAAGCATTAAAGTAAAAAATAATATCTATGAAAAAAATGTTGCATACATTTTATATTGTTTCAAGCACAGTTTGTTACAATTTTTCAAGTATGAATTTATT
This sequence comes from Invenusta paracnida, assembly GCA_036023295.1. Classification (NCBI taxonomy): domain Eukaryota; kingdom Metazoa; phylum Platyhelminthes; order Proseriata; family Coelogynoporidae; genus Invenusta; species Invenusta paracnida. The sequence goes on from JAYRBW010133591.1 coordinate 11,385, forward strand.
TGATCAAACACATATATATTTGTTTTATAAATCTGTATTTGTCTTGCATATTATTTATAGCCAAATAGAGTCATCTACTTCACTTACAAGAATTATGGATACTGCATTCAGTGAAACTAAGATTTCACTAAGAACCATGTGAGTCAAGTTTTATATATTGATTGTTTCACCATAATAATTTTTATTTAACCTTAATAGCTTACAAATTATTTCGTAGCAATCTGCCAAAAAGTATATAATTAAAAAAGGTGGCGCAATGACAGGCTTTAACTTACAATGCAATTCACATCTTACTATTTAATTCAATTGCATAATCGATGATTGCTATCAGCAAGAGTTGCAATAAGTGGTTAGGAATGACCTGACAAAAAAAACAGATGATTACAAAAATATGGTAATTTGAGTTAAAAATAGTACAATTTGTTACAGTCATTAAGGTTTACTGTAATATTCTAAAGTTAGCCATGTAGCAATTAAACACATATGAACTGATTGATTGAGCATATACTATCTACGTGTCCGCGAAACTACTTCATAGTTGATATAATGAAATTCATAATGTACATTTAATAACATTTTAATGCTGATAGACAACAATTTAATATATTATATATAATTTAACTTTATTTGTAGTTGGAGAGAGTATTTGTAAATATTAAAAAATATTTACTGTACATTATAAATGTATGTAACAATAATTTCAACATTGCATGATTACATTGAATTATACAAAATATTATTAATGCCTGATTAGTGAATGCACGTGCGTTTTTCAGTATAATACAGAAAACTTCCATACGTGACTTTCCCAACATCAATGAAACAAAGCTTGTGTATTTGTAAGTACAATTTTGCATCTTATATTGTTCAACACACAATATTATAGTAAACTGTATTCACATATATTTTTTAGAAATCTTGGATTCAATCGTTTACAGTTTTTTTCGATGAATTATACAAAACCAATTTTCCCAACAACTCTTACACATCTGTAAGCTAATAATTATTTTGTATTTATAGAGTATTTGTAAAGTTCTTACTATAAAAATATATATTTTTTAATGTGCTCGCATTTAATATGTAATTATTACATCAATGTATTCATAATACTCATTTATTAACATACTTTTCTAAAGCATTATTATTGTTATAATTTAAGATTTAAATTAACAAATGACTACAAAATTTACAGAATTGAAGTAAATATTAAAATAAACTATTGTTAATATATTGCATTAATATAATAAATACACATTTATACTTTATTAAATATCCATATAAATTTTAAAAGGTTGAAATCAATTTTCTTTTTCAACAAGATCTAATTTTAACTTAATATCAATAATTTAAAATATAATTTTATAAATATATTTAATGATAATATAAAATATAAGTAGACCTTGAAATTAGCTAAATTTTTTTAAAAACTGTATGTAAAATCTAATTTTTAACATAAGGATAAATCATTTCAACTTCAAGATTCTTTATATAAAAATATAATAATAATAATGTCCAATAAGAGCAAACAACAAACTAGTAATAAAGCGAATTAAAATGTAATCACACATATTAAGGACTTTGTTTAAAATGTCGACTTTTATTTTTATTTTCCATCCTTGTCTTCCTAAATTTTAGAGATTTTCTTTTTCTTTTTTGCTGGAAGCGTTTAATTAACTTGATGCTAGTTCACAAAGCAATAAATGTTTCGAAAAAGTCGCCGTCATTTAATAATATTTTATTATAATTTAGTCTCAGAACAAATTTCAGTTTACACATTTGCTTATGATTTATAAGCTCAGAACTCATACATTTTTGCTATATTATATACAAATATGTTTGATAAAAATTTTAAAGTTTAACTATACTTTTGTCAGTAATCTGTCAGAATATGATTTAAAAATAAAAATAAAATTACTTAACCATTTATACTATTTTCTGCAGAGCTTTGATGTACAATGAATTTTATTGGATACCAGATGACGTCTTTAGTTATTCCAATATAAAACATTTGTAAGTGCCTTTTGGTCCCTTTGTTCTAATACAGTACGGCACTTCGAGAAGAAACGGGGGACTTTGACTTGGTCTTTCATATTTTTATAAATCAAATATACTAAATTATATTGATAAATATTATTAAAATTTAAGACAACTAAATTTCAACAATACCTTTATTTCTTATAGTCAAGATGTATATACATACCTACCTGCTTAACTATTTTTATTTATATGGTTTTTTGTATTCTAGTCAACTTCTTAAAACTATTTTTTTAATTATACCTATTTTATATTTTTTGATTATAGAAACTTAAATTTTGATACCTTTAATTGTAAATTGCAATTGATAAAGAAAGTTATACTTTCGAAATAATGCAAAAATATATATTCTAAGTCATTATAAAAGTTTGATATGAATAACATTAAACATTAACCAATATTTATAGATGATACAGCTTTTAGTTTTTACTGTTTTTTTGGCACTGTTAATGCATTCAATAGTATTGAATAATATTTGGCTTTTTTTATAACACTTATTAGTTCATATATCATATATGTTAGTAAGAAATGCTAATATAGTTCTACCTTTCATATACTAAACAGGAGTTTAGCATTCAATAAATTAGATGCCATTCCATTCAAAGGACTGAAAAATATGGCAATGCTGGAATATCTGTGAGTATTGAAATTACTGGCACAAGATCTCAATTATAAATAATTGTCCAGGTTAATTTATCAATGATAGATTAAAACTATTGACTTAATTGTACTTAGTTATTTTATTATGGTTTATACTAATTATACTGCGTCATACTGAATACGGATAATGTATAATAGTTCCTTTAATAAATAACACATTGGGCAATTTCTTCAGTAGTTCACACGTTCCAATTTGATATTAGCATTCATTGTAAATCTTTTATATTTAAAACGAACAAGTTTGTTAACGGCACTTTCTTTCACTCTTCTTCTTTCCGAATAGAAGCAAAAACTCGGCCTTTGTTTTCAGACGTGCTTGTTAGATAGAGTGGTTGAGTTTGAAATAAGTTTTCATATACAGAAATACATAAATATATATATATAGCTGTACCAATCTGTCTAAACAATATTTTAAAATCATGCATACCAAGAACAATAAGGAGGTAAATACATCAACAAGACAAATACACCATGGACGACGCAATATATAGCCCTCATCATTATTATATTCTTAATCAGCATTTTGGTAATTTTGATATTACTGCATTACTGCAGGTGTTTGATATTGCATAGTACACCTATATTATATAATCACATTAAAAAATCTATCATTTTAAACAATAATTGCTTGATCCAAGAAAATATCTCAAATATATGTATTCAGTAGGTATAATTTTCGAATAATTCAATTCCAATGACCATTGTGCAGATTTGGGAATGCAAAACCCCTTGTATCCAGTGTCTTATTATAGAAAATAAAGATGCTTAATGTTCTAATTTATATATGAATAATAATAATAATAACATCAAAATGTAAGTCATTATTTTGTATTAGAAAAAATCTTAGATAATTATAAGAAACATTAACTAATGTTATACATAAAACATTTCCAACAACACAAAACAATTATTTTTTACATTCCACATTAAAGTTAAATAAAATAATATTTAAATAAAAGTTAAATATTATTAATTAATACACATGTTAAAATTTAATGTTCACTTCTTTTAAATTAAATTTCACTTTTTGTAAGTTGAAGTTCACTTTTTTATTTAAAGCATAAAAGGAACCATTACTTACCATGTTTGAATTAATATATTCTTCATTTTTGTCACTATATATTTGTATTTTCATTTTTCATTTGTTATACAATTAACTCACGATTAGTCGACTATAGTAACAAATAATAAATATAATTTATTATAGACATTGATTATTATTATTGTTTAAAACTACTTATTATAATTTGATTGTTTAGTTTTTCTCCAAATGATATTTAAATATTTTTTGATTACATTATTTTTAATAATAAATAATAGAACATACTGAACGTTTCATTTTTTAAAATTCTTTAATGCTACACGTTATTGTTAAATAAATAATTTTTACATTAATGAATTTAATTAAAATTTATGTAAATAACTTTCATTTGTGAAAACTCAGTATAACACATTTAAAAAATGATTTTAAATTTTAACAGTTTATTCACTCGTGACTAGTTTTTAGAATTTTAGCGTATATTCTAGAATATTTTATTGTCTATCAATTTATAATCAGTATATTTCTTTTACTTGTTTGTACATCTGTACTTGTTTTTAGTGGACTAGAGGGCAATAATATCAGCTATATTTCCCGTGAAAGTATGGAAGTATTTCAGA
>JAYRBW010133602.1:0-15736 GCA_036023295.1 Invenusta paracnida
CTCCTTAAAGGCTTTCATACGTTGTATTATTAAGTTAAATATATGTATATGTATATAGTAATGACACTAAGCATTTACAAACTAATATATTTTTCAATGAAATATTCTACCATTAAACTTCTATTCATATAAATTTGAAGATTAGGTACTACAATTTCAATATAAACTGATATACTCAAATTTCATAAATAAAATAATAACATTTGAAAACAGTATTAACATACCTTTAACTATAAATCTTATAGTATTCAATGGTGTCTCCCCATGAAATTCGTCCAAAGGAGTATGCGTTTTATTTTTGCGATATTTTTATATTTTTATACGTCTCTTTCTCTCATAAAAGCCTTTAAGAATATATTGAGATTTTAGGTAGTCAAATGGGATAGCTGCAAATTACTTTCACGTGTCAATATTCAATAGGGTAGAACAAAAATATATCAAAACTATTCTACCACTGGATGAGCTTATTTAACAACATTAAAATTGAATAAAGACACAAACACTTTTATTAAGATTTTAACACTTCACTTGCAATATTTTGGTAAAAAGGTTATTTGTATATGCCCATTAAATTTATTTATTTCGTTCCTTTTCAACGAAAACATATTGCATGGTTTAATTCATTGTACAAACATAGGAGCAGCATATAGCATATATGAATTGAGATAATAATTAAAACCATGACCATATTTAAGCTATTTTTGTATATAAAAAAGGGAAATCAATTAAAAATATTACAATTTTTGAAAAGTTACCAAAATTTGTAGATTAAGTATATACAATTTGTATACACCTTATAATGGGAAAATATAAAAAGTATTAGAAATATCTAAAATTTATTTTTATGTTCTAGAAAACATTTGTATCTAGGTATGTATGTAGGTGTGTTGTGTGTGTGTGGGTGTGTGCCATAGAGTTATGTATATATATATACATCTTACAAAACTAATTAAGGTACTTAACAGGCGTAACAAACATATAAGTAGCTTGCACGTACAACTATAAATTTACCCATACAATATTCTCTCCGTAGCGTTATAATAGACATAAAAGACATAAAAATAAATATTAAGGTATTTTAACAATACGGAAAAAATATAACAACAGGTAAAGAAGCCAATAATATGTGATTTTATATTGATAAGTTGAAAAGCAACAGTTTTTCTTTCCATTAGTCTAACGTAGAGTATTAGTTTCAATATATCATTTGTGTTATAGTAGGCCCATAGATATTTGTTTTTACTATATATATTGATTCATTTCTATGAGTAGGCCAATCAAATGTGCGCACGCAATTAAAACAAAATGACATTTTTTATGGCGTAAAATAGTGAACGGCGCCGGACATACACACATGGTAAGAGATTGGAGAGGGTATACAATCAACTAACTAATCGATGATCACCAGGCCCCTCCATCATCATTAGGATGCCGTTTGACACGCACACACACCGCTGAGTGTAGGTCTTTGGCACACTGTCCACTCAGAAGACGCTCCAACTTCCTGTCACCCTCGGTCTCGGCGAGCCATTTTTCGCAGGGGAACACAACCTCCTGAGCAAAAGGCAGTTCTAGACGTTTCCGAAATCTAGACAAATCAAAATTGTCCCTATCCGAGGACGACGATGACGACGATGATGATGAGGATGACGAGCTAGAATCTTCCTCAGAATCGGAAGTGTCGGTGGAGCTAACCGCAGCTGAGTAGGACCTTCGAATAGCCTTTCTGTCCAGAGGTTTCCTCCAATCTGCTTCCGAGACGCTTCGTTTATTTTTTTTCTCCTCTTTAATTTTCGACTTCAACTTCTTCCTACTATATTCTTCGTTGTCATCCAATTTCGACTTTCCTCCGAGATATGATGTCCTTCTTTGACCGATAGATTTTCTTTCTTTCTTTGCGTCATCACTGTCCTCCGTATCAGATTTCATTTTCTTCTTTTTGTCCTTCTTTCCTTTATCCTTGTTTTTGTCTTTTTCATCACTCCGCCTAGTGCTACTCGAAACTTTTCTCTGCCGACTTTTTGATTCTTCTTCGCTCTCACCGTCGGTGTCAGCAGATTTCGTTTTCTTTTTGTCCTTTTTTCTCTTGACTTTGTCCTTCTTTTTATCTTTTCCTATCATACCTTGTCGACGCTTCATTTCTTCCTCTTCACTATCTTCCTCGCTCTTATGTGACTTCTTCTTCCTCTTTTTCTTCTTATCAACAGAACTTTTACGAGAAGAATCAACAGAAACACTCCTTCCACGATGCACTAGAGTTGATCTTAATGCCCTTTTATCATCCGTGTCTTCGGAATCAGTGGATGACTTTTCCTTTTTTATTTTCTTCTTCTTCGTCTTCTTTTCCCCTCCTTTGATAAATGCCTTCTCCATGGAAGCAGATCTATCACGAGATTTCGGTTTCTTCTTTCGGTCCTTTTTTTGCTTATGTTTGCGTCGATCGTCTTCGGAATCGGAATCGTCAGATGAATCAGAACTTTCATTCTAGAAAAAAAGAAGAACAAATTGTCATATTTAATACTTAATATATTATATACGAGACATTACAAGTCCTCATATATAACAATAGTATTCATAGAAATATATTTCAATATTATCATCGATCACAAAATAGAATAGATGGGCCTTTATGATTACTTTGGTTTAAAAGTTATAGTTTTACCGTGTGTATATTTAATTAATAAAATATTAACCATTTCACTAAAGATTATGTACAATAATATACAGATATCTAGGAAATACGTTATTTTACTTTAAGAATCTAATGGGTGATTTATTATAGAATGATAATAAAACAGCTAAACGCTATTTTTTACAGGCCATTTTTTAAACTGCGATACTTTCTTCAGTAAAACAGAAAACAAATGACATAGTGTAATAAAAATAAAATAATATGATGCACAAGCCATATATCAATTTATCTGGTAGTGTATAATTAAAGAATTATAAAAAACATTTTCTTAAATAAGTAAATGATATACAAAGTATGAACATACGAATGTACTAGGCATTCTGCTTGATAGGTACTTAAAAATATATAAGAGCGTGAATACTTTTCGAGATTGTAATAATAACGTATTATCTAATTGCTTTATACAATTCATTGTACATATTATGACAACGTATATAGCATTGAGCGTATGACTTCATCCGCTCACAGAAGTCCCATGAGAGCGAGGAAGATTGTGTAGAGGAAAAATGAAACGTCGAGATAAGGTAAGATAAGCAAAGATGTATCAATTGGTGTATCAATTTAAGTACCCTCGAAAGGTTCTGATGAGTTTACTAAAAGACAATAGGATTCATATATTTCTATCTATACTTATTATTCTGACTTAATATTAACAGAATAATATGTATTATGTTCAAACTAAATCCAGTGCTATTGACAAAATATTTATAAATCAAATAAAAGTAATAACAGGCAAAATATGTATGAAAATATATTTATAAAATCAGTTGAAAAATTAAAGAATAAGAAGCTATTTATTTTATTGATAAACAGCGTATTCAAAGTGATAACATTTTTAAAACACGAAAATTAAAAGCAAATTATTGTCTATTACTACTAAGAACAAAATTCCACATTCAATTAAAGACATAAATATTTTTAAAAGTCAATTATGTCTTATTAGTAAAAAAAATAATGAAATCCGTTTAAGTAATGCATTGTACATAAGTTTTTCTAGCTCATAAACAGGCAGTTTCATATTTATATTTATAAACAATAATTAGGCATCAATCAAGTCCTAATCCGCAAAAGAACAAATTAATTGTTATATTAAACGAAACAAGGTAAGCTCAATCATTTGGTCATGCACACTATTAATGTATATCAAGCACTTCTCTTTGACCTGAATCAAGGAGAAATTGACCAATTTACCAAATCAGCTTTGCAGACTAGCATAGAAAATTTTTTTGTTGAGACATTATATGTGTTGTTGACTTATATGCGATATTTAATGTGTCATTGTTTTGTTACAAGCTTTTTAAAAACAATTTTTGATATTGTGTCAATTTATAATGCACATTATTAATCATTAATATTGGATAACAATCAGGTTTTCACATTTTGATTTTAAAAGAGTATCCTTTTCTTAGTTGGCCCCTCAGTTTTAAAACGGTCTTTTAGGTGTAGGGGGTTAAGGTTAGGTATTGGAGTTCATGATATGGTAGACGCAGCCAATTATATCTAGCTACACTGAGTAATAAGACCATAACTTACCTTAGACTTTGTGAAGTAAACATTTCCTTCAACCAAACTAAGACCAGCCGGTAACTGACCCTCTCGTTTCATCCTATTGAGCCAAGCGTAAATCTCACGAATTGTGAAGTGACGGCGGATAGTGATCTAATATAGAATCTATCAATTAAAAAAACTATAGAGAAGGAATTTTTAACTGTGTTATTCATAAGACAGTATTCTCGCCCATGAAAAGAGAAACAATGAGTGGCATGCACAAGTTAAGAAAGAACTGATAAATTATGTCAGCCCAATGTAAGATATTAAAAAAGGAAATAATTTGAAAGGTTAAAAATCATGTTATAAATAAATTCTGATATCAAAGTTCAATGTAAATGTTTGGTATATAAAAATTAAAAACAGAAAAATATTATTTAGAAGTATGTTGATAATTTTAAAAATATCAGTTGATATAAATATATATTCATTACAAAAATAATGCAATTGACTATATACCACAATATCATAAATTATAATTTATGATTGCATTTATGGAAATAAAAAGCTTAAAAGTTTATACAACAGAATAATATATTTGTAAGGATAATTAAAAATAAAGATATAAATTAAATCTAAATTAAACTTTTCACGTAATGATAAAATTAACAAAGCGAAATTTAATGATTTTCCTGAAATTGTTCACGAAGAATCACTTTTTTATATAACGGATAGATCATTTTCAATTGGAGGGAAGTGTTGTTGTCGGTGAATTTGTTTTAATGTTTTAGTTTAATTACTTCTATTTTGTTACCACATTCAATTTATTAATTATCTGCTTATTGATATATTACGTTTTCTTATTTTTTAGTTAATCCAAATTATCTATGATCACTGTTTACTTATCACTGATTACTTACATTTTATTTTCATAACAAATAATAACTTCTACTGTTCAGTTATTTGATTCAGATTTTGCTTTGTCTTCCTACAATTACAAATATTATTAATATTTAATTTATTATAAGTTCTACACTTCAAAATTTACTTAATTAATTTAGTTATTAATTAATAGTACAACGTAGCTATATATATAATGATTAAGCTAATTATGAAGATAATCTTACATGTAGCAACTGAATTAAGAGAAAGATGATAAATAAAAGTAAACTATATATAATAGTTATTGATAATTGACACCAGAATAGTAATGAATAATAGCGTATAAGGATCAAAACGTATGGTGGCCGAGGGGGATTTATATTAAAAATCGTGTGCTTTATACTTAAAAGTGTGTTTTTAATGATACACACATGTGTTTATGCGCTTTTGATGAAAAACACAAGTATTTGCGTTTTTAATGAAAAACTTGTGAAAAACACAAGAGTATATCAAATAATGTTCTTGCCCTACATCATTTATTCCTTTTATTTGAAATATTTAAAAGGCGCCTCATTTTAATATAAAATTATTTTAACCCTTTTATAATAAAGGATAAGTGTCAAGTTTTTATGTTACATTTTTCACCAAAAACACAAGAGTTTTTTTATTAAAAAGGTATGTTTTTAAGGATAAACACGTGTGTTTTTCGAAAAATACACTTTACGTATAAAGCGCACGATTTTTAATAAAAAGCTCTCTCGGCCACCATACAAAGTGAATGTATATAAAAATACCAAATGATCATCAGAAGTTTCCAAATTCACTCTACGGATACAAACAATAAATTACGATGACAATTTAAGCGCCAATTTTGTATTATGTTTCATAATTTACTTCTTTCTAAGCTCGCTGAATTGTATTTTTTATTATAATAATTGAATACAAATTATACAACACAAAGAGGAAATACAATATAACAATGACATGACAAAGCTATACAGAAGTGAAACACGTAGAAATTGAACTAATTTTTCTTTTCATTAATTATATTTGAAAGTCAGACAGAATATTATTAATATATAGTGATGTGATAAAGAGTACCTTCAGTATCTGAAACATTATGAAAATACATAAAAGAGTAAGTTTTACAAATAAGAAAATTTTTATAATTATAGAAAATACGTATATGAATCAAATTTATTTTAATCACCATATAAAGTAGAATACTACATAAATGAAAACAAGAACATTTGTAAGCATTTTCTTCAAATTTCAAATATAATCTCGTTGAAATTAAATTTATATTCATTCAATATTCATTAAATATGTTCAAATTATGTATATTGTATACATTTTAAAATGTTACTTTGATAAGAAATATGAAAAAGCATAATTGTAACTTATAAAAAATGAAGAATTTTTAGCTGCATTGACGAAGATTTTTTTTTTAATTATTAAAATTCTCAATATTTTGGTGCATATTTCGCCACTAAAACTATACTAGACAAACATACCTAACGTTTTATCCCTATACCTATATATACATTGAAGTAAATTTAAACGCGTTGTATTAAAATGCGCAGAAAAGGTGGATAGATAATCACATTTAACAACTGAATTACCAGTAACTGTCCAGAGATTCGCAAGCAGAAAATAGTTGAAAATAATGCACAAGCATCAAGTCTATTTAAAAAAAAATTGGCCATTTCTAAAAAGCCATAAAAATGTTGCACCAATCCTGTGACATTATGTAACATTTCAGACAGATTTTCACATATTGCATAATTGAAATGTGAGTAAAATTGTATCCGAACTTATTAAAACAAGGTAAATATTCTATAATAATAATATATAATATTAAATTTCACAAAAGCTCAAGTGCTTAGAGTTGACATTGAACTTTTCCTGAATTATGATTTTATATAAATAATAACATATTATTCCATTTTGAAATTTGAATAATTAACAGTAAATTATCATTTTAACGGAAACGCAATGTATATTAATGAAATCATTCAATTGCTACCAGTTATATAGCTAATGTTGGCATGTATGCAAAATTAGCTATTAGACTAGATTTAATCAATCTTAGATTGACGATAGCTATATGTATGAAGTCTAATTGCTTTAAGTAACATAATTCTCTTTGCTAATTGCCCCATAAACGGTTTTTTTACTTTTAATCATAAGCTCGTATAATAACTCAGTGGAGCCAAACAATTCTCCAATAGCAAAAATAATTCCAATATTAACTCAATGATTTTTGGCCTATATCTAAACCCCGTTTCTTTTTCTGATTAAGAGACCTACTTGTTAAGTCATACATACCTTCTCTAGATACCAGCCAGCAGCGACACCCTTATTATTGTGCCATACTTTAACTGTCTTCATTGGGCCAACGTTCAATGCCTTCACCTAAAACATAGACATGAATTAAAGATATATGTGTACACATTGATTGTGTTAATGTGTTATTATTCAGCACACTATTTTTATTTGTAGGAAAAAGATGCCTTTAATTAAATTATTACCATAATTTTGTTGAATTGAATTTTGTCGTAATACAGTTTTGTATTACAATACACCAATTTTATTAATTATTAAGTAGTTTAAAAGTGCAAACATTTGTATTTTATTTAAGAACTCAAGTGGATTATCTATTTACTTTGATAACTAAAAATAATATATAAATACTTATTTGATGCGCTTTCTTTATACACAAGACATTTATTTGAATTTTGTTTTATATTTTACATAGACACATCGAAGATAATGGGATTCGTTGAGTCGTATAAGTGCTATACGTTTTAGATTTACATTGTTTCCAAGTGACATTTTCTATCTTTATAAAAAAATATATACTACATAATGAGTATATTTAATGTAGAGACTGAATAAAATTGAATTATTTCATTCATAAAGTTTAGTTATGTATTTTTAGTTAATGTATATACAGATCTATATAATTTACATAATATACATAATATATAGTATAAATCGACAACAAATGAGTAAGTACTATCTATAAACTTTGATTAATCATATTCTAGTGACAATTAATATTATGTATTACTAGTGATATTAATTAGCATAAATTATTTCTTAAATGCTAATTCATCAAGTTTACTGTCAACTAACTCAATTATTCGCTTTATTTTTTCAATATATTTTAATATATAGAGTTTAATATAATTAAAATGTACTTTTTGACAAGCAATTACATAATTAATTAACCAAATTATATAAAATACTTATATACATACTGTATTCTTTGTTCGTAATATTTTCCTTCAATATTATATTGAAAAGAAATTAATTACCAATGTGAACTGATTAATCTTACCAGAAAAGCATCAATTTTTTAATGATAAATTCTACTACTTCAATTGAAGAGTAGTAATATATAGGGTGCTTGCAAATTTCAGAGAAAAAATTCTAAATTTTAAACTTTTCTAGTGGCGAAAATAAGAAATAAATGTAAAACAGAATTTATAAATTCCAATTTGACTAATTTTGATAAAACATCAGTACAGTACTTTCACAAACATACTATTGGAACTAATACAGCTTTGTATGAATAAATTGATACAAAATATTATGATGAATCAGAGGATACCATGATATGAATAATATTTTGGCTACTAAAAATTAAATAATATTTTCATTTGTACAAAAAAGTAGCTCTTAGATTACTGACAAAAAGCTATTGTATAAATAGAAACAAAGTAACATAACATGTATAAAGTAAATCTAAAATCCATTGTAAAAACATTACACGGAAGAAACATTACTATCAAAGTTTGTTTAGTAAACACTTTTAACATAAATAAAAATTTGTTTTGTAATATAATAACTATTTTTGAGTTCAATATACATCATACAATACTCAGAAAAAACAATTTTTGTTGAATGGTAAGTATAAAAAATTTTGGATTTGAAACAAACAATGGGTAATTAATGGTAATGTTTTAGATTTCATAAGAGGGAATAATTTTTCTATCAACAACTTTTTTATTCAGTGCACAAATCGAAAGAAATTACCACTTATTTTCATTTTAAATATGTATTCCATAACTAAAATATGTTGTAACGAAATTATAATAGGAATCTCCCTTGCTATTCGATGACTTTTGGCATAACTTGAAATTCCATGATTTGTTTTATATAAAATAAAATTCTAGGCACCAGCCGACATCAAGTATAATCTAAAGTTAACTACTGTAACACATAATTTGCAAATATAATAAAGTAGAGCAAGATATTTGCACAAAAATTGAACCCAAGAGACCTTTCAATTCGATATAATACTACTAAAAATTTATAGAAAAAGCAATAAGTTAAATCTTGTTCTATTTTCAATTCCTATATCTATTTTAAATGGCCAACCATGTCTCAAGGTATTTAGCCATTTGCTCACAGCTCACTTAAACAAGAATTAGTAAAACAAACAATTATTTGATATTTTATTTTTTAAACCAAAAAGTTTCATACCTAACACTATGGAGCTTCCAACTTAATAAAATGTATGAGTAAAAGTATATATTATTATTATATTTCTTAGCCACATTTAAAAATAAAATAAAGCGGAATTGAAAATTTAACCATGATGAATGTTGCTGTTGAGTGAAATAAAATTCAGCCTCAACGGAAATGTAATAAGTTAATCAAATCGGAATACATAGGTAGGTAATGTATACATAATGTAGTCCACAAACCCCGGGAAAGAAATCCTGCTTGCCAGCCTCGAACTTGGATTTGTCCGTATCCACGAAGGGAATAGCCTCAGTCTTGCCCCAAGAACCGGTGATTTGCATGAAGACGGTGGAGTCCGTGCCAGCTAAGGACCGCTTACCGGTGAAGACTCGGATGTCGTACTGAGTCCATTCTGGAGTGAAGAAAGGTTAGAAATGTTATCCTCTAATTTATTTCTTTAAACTAGGATTATTAAATTTATTTTGTATGTGTGGAAAGACGATGCGGCTATTGATTGCGCTGAAATATTATTGGAATTATAATAGTGATTATGAAATATTTCAATTTAACTGTTGAATCTCTAGGAAGATAGTTTAATAAAAACAAATTAATTGTAGTTTATTTTCTGGATCATAATAACCGTAGTGTTAGCTAACTGGTTAGTTGTAAATGATTACATTTAAGGTAATTGATTACATTGATTACAATTTGAGGGTAATAAGTGAAAAAGAATCGTATTACCAGACAGTGATTTATTTATATATTTGGATAATTGTCTATCCTGTTAGATTTAATCGTTACTCCCCATAAATGTCATTTCATTTGTTAAAAAAAATTAATAATTGAACAAGACACAAGCCATTGTAAAAAGGTTTACTCTGAACCGTCAGGAACAGACCTTCGCCCCTCTGGGACGTAAATGACACCCAGAATAGGCTCCGGTGATAACGTGCACTTCTCTCGGCAAAGCCACCCAGGGACGCCTGTAACGTGACAGGCTACGGCGGTGGCAACATGTCCCGTGCCGCCGCCGTGAAAACACCATCCCAGTACAGCCTATGTACGCAAGAGAAGTTTATGGTATGGGTAAATAATGATATATAAATCCTCAAGACTATAGCACCTGATATTACTGTCTTCTAATCTTCTACATCATATATAGACAGCAATCACATATATAGGGCAACCAAGAAGACCCACTTCTATTAATGGTGATTTTGGGTACTGTTCCCTGACCTTTCCAAAAAGTAATAAAATGTCAAAATGGGTCTCCATTCCGTTACGCGTATTCCGTGCGTTTGATGTCGTCTTTATATATTTTAAACTTTGTGAGTATTGCTCGAAATGTCATACTATGAAACGAAATTCACACAACCACCAAGCTCACTCATCTTGAAATTCTTTTTGTTTACGTTTTAGAAACCCTGTCATTTGCTTTCAGACCATATTAAAGAGATCTATATTGGATATTATCTTCTCAGCCTGTAATTTAATCAATCCATACTGCTTCAATGCCTCTTCTCCTCACCACTCGTCTTCGGTTTGAGCCCATCCTCAACATCCGAAGTGTTCCAAAGATCCACGTAAGACTGTCCTGTTCCGCGATACGCCAATTTGCCGATCCACCGTCTCACTGGGAACTCGAGTCGCTCTTTCGTCTCCAGATCGCGGACCACGACCTTGTCGAGGAACCATTCAGTCGATATACCGGTCGATTGGGAAACCGATTTGTTGGCTGGTTTTCTGTGTTTGACGAAGATTTGGAGGCAAAATGGAATCGCAATGAAATAAATGCTAACATGCGTTTTACTAAATTAGTATATAATATAAAAATAATAAGTACAACTTTATAAATCATGACCATGATTATGGTATAAGCCACAAATCGAAAACTGTTTTTTCATTAACAAAATATTCATTGTGGGTATTATTAATTCTATTGAAACAAAGATACCGTCTTATTGCTTCATACCAGTATATCATTATACAAATCTGTTATTAGGAATAGTTACGGGTATTGAACATTTTAAGTACAGTATTATTGTAATGTTTAACATATCAGAATAAACAAAGTAATAATAGACACTACCTGCCAATTAAGAATGATAAACCTACATTTTTAGAACTTATGCGGAATAGGTAACTGCTAATTAACAAAACAGTAAAACTAAATATTACTTGTATTAGAAAAAAGCAGTTTCTATGGTCTGATAAAGCTTGCAATAATCAAAATCCAAGCGTGTTTGCGTGTGTGAGCGATAATTTAACAAAGAATGTCTAATTTAAAATAAATATAATTGAGGTGTAAATTACAAATTTGAAAAATATATCACTTCTGAACTGTTGAATCTTAAGCACGCCCTTCATATTTTAAATTATTAAATATTATTTTATATATTATTATTTATTGTTAAAAATGTCCAACAAAATATTTAAATAATTTAGGTGTAAATTACAAGTTCGAAAAATATATCACTTTGAACTGTTGAATCTTTATTGCACGTCTTTCATAATATTTTGTTGGACATTTTTAACAATCAATAAGTATATATAAAAAATCAAATAATATACATATTTAGCATTTTATTATTTATGAAAGATAACCTACGTACTACTACTACTACTACATATAAATTGCAATATGGTATACTATGGTGATTACATAATAATAGTTATGCAATTTTACCGTTTAGCAGCGTCTCGCATTTCTTCAAAGCCTTCATCGTGGCCAATTCTGAAATAATAGGTAGGTAATATTTTAATAATTTAAATTCATATTGTTTCTTAGTGGGACAATTTATAATTAACAATACTAACACAATTTATATTTCACATCATAATAACCCGAATGAGGATATCGGATAACTTAATTTACGATCGATTCAATAATAATACACTCTTATTGAACAGGTAGTTCAATACAGCCCTCCAACACACCTGATACCGCGAATATCTCCAAAGTCATCGATAGTGATGAGGCATTCGTCCCTGCGGCCGGGTGTGAAAGCCTGCGAATGATCGGACTTGAAAGCCTTCTTCCCAGTCGTCCGAGTCGAGCCATGGAAGGACACATAGACCGCCGCATCCAGCTCGGACAGCTGTTCCTGGCCTGTGTAGGTCACCACTTTGTAGCCTGTGGAGAGAGGATGGGTGGGTTCAGTTAAGGTCAAAGAACTAGAAGTTTCATATGAAATTATTTGGTATATTACAAAAGGGAAAATGAATTTTGAGATATCTACTCTTTTAGATATATTTGTAGTAAATTAGTGGTCTACTGTTACTGCATTTATTGACAGTAGTACGATGGGTGTGGGCTACTGAAGAGACTTAACAAGGACGAAACAGTGCTGTCTAGCTTTCTCTGTACTTTTTGGAAATGTAGTTGAAGCCAGCAATACATAATTTTATCTTTTGTGATTAATTAATTCATAATTTCATAATAAAAACAGTATACTTTAAACTAATTGGTGATATAAAATAATAAAATTAAAGAAGTAACTGTTTTATTGCTGTTTCAACAGTTACTTATCCTCAAAAAGAGCAAATTGAATAAATAAGATTAGACAAAGCG
The DNA here is from genome assembly GCA_036023295.1 of Invenusta paracnida. Lineage (NCBI taxonomy): Eukaryota > Metazoa > Platyhelminthes > Proseriata > Coelogynoporidae > Invenusta > Invenusta paracnida. The sequence continues at coordinate 13,107 of JAYRBW010133602.1, forward strand.
CTTTGGAATAATAGACTACGGATGTGAAGGACTACTGATACTAATACTACTACTACTACTACTACTACATATAAATCGCAATATGGTATACTATGGTGATTACATAATAATAGTTATGCTGTTGGAGTTAGAGAAGTCTGTACAGCTGCTATATAGCCTTAATAGATGAACAAATTTGACTCATTGAATCATGAAAAAATACTCAACATAAATGTTATAAACAATTTCAAAACAAAATATAAACGCATACACTGGAACATTATGATAAGTGGTAGAAAGCTGTTATCGACTAAGCGACCAATCAAAATCTCTATTGACTAGCTATAGTCCCAGTTACCAATCAATCAGATGCCGAACTCACCTTTCTGCTTAATAACCTGACGTTCGGCCTTGATTTTTCGCTTCACCTGAAAGTCTCCGTGGAAGATGGAGAGCCACTTGCCGCAAATGAACTTCCAACATCGTTTGTGCGTCACATCGTTTATTGTTATCTCCTCCAGAAGCCAGCCATCCTTCTTTTCAATGCCTTCGTGCTGTCAGGGTGTACAAAAATCCAATAAAAATGTAAATAAATTATCTCACTTTCATAAGTGAGACCTATTTATATAAATGTTGAATGTAAAATATAAAAATTAAATTTGCCAAATACCAATAAATGAACTGTTTTACACTAATATTATGTAAATTTACATAATTGTAAAGTATAATTTGTAATATACTATTGTATTACTTTGCAATGGTATAATAATTTTAGATTTATATAAAAAGTTATAGGAATTATAGTACATTTAAACAAAATAAAAATATATAAATTCAAAAAGAATAAACCTCCTTGTCTATTTGGCTAGCATACAAAAGTGGTCTTGTAATAGCCAATAAATTAAATTATTTATACATATAAGACAACGATTATTAATATTAATAATTGAAACCATATGAATAAATCGTATTTTCATTTATGCATACAAAACAAATTTTAAAAACATTTCCTTTAACCTTTTCACGAGTGTATCAACTTTGATACAAAATCAAAGTTCACTAGTCACCCAGCGTGCATATCAAGGTTTGATATATTCTTTAAACATAGAGTTAAATGCGTTTCTAAAAATAGACGTAACTTAAATATATGCAAAATGAAACATATATATGTAGGTCGCTGGGTGAATGACATCTATCTCAAATGGGGTTTCAAATTCTATTGGTCGAAACGGATTAAGTGATGAACACGCGCAAAATTTAAATTTTTTTGATTGGCTAATAAATGAAAAACCGATTTCATGCCGTTTGTACTGTTTTTGCATATTCATTTACAAATTTTTCATCTTGACTTCTGCTCACTTTTCGGTTCTAATTTGGTATTATTCTGTTCTATTTACATATTATTATTATTATTTGTATCAATTACACATAGGTATCATTGTTTAGGTACAATTCTAAGTGTTGCAACCGTATAATTGTATATCTATTAGTCTCTATTATTAGTATTCTTCTATTATTGTACATCGTATTGTACTGTATATTAACTTGGAAATTATTGCGTAATATATCAATTTCTCATTTTTATCCAAAATTGTAGTATCCTCTTGTATACCTACCCACACGTAACATTTATTTCGTACCAAAGTTATTTGTAAATTTATCATCTTTTACGATTCATATTTTTATACATTTTTAATCACATATTATCTAATATTTTATAATATCCATACTCAAATTTCCTTCTTCTTCCATCCATCTATTTTTACGACAATATATATTATAGTGGTAGTTGTATTCGCTGGACTAGTCTGTCGGCCAGATTTTATCGCGCAATTTTCTGCAAATATCGTCAACGCTATAAAAGTACACCTCGCACTCACTTCATCTATCTGCTTTCTTACTGTGTGTTCTTTTTATATTAGCCAACATTCATACACTAACTATATTAGCCTAACCCTAACCCTAATCTTCACTATCTGTTATAAAGATAGGATATTTCTTGATGGTAAACATATGAGAAGCTGTTGCTACTATGTTACTATCTATTATATTCTTATGACATCATGGTTCGCGTATTGCACTTGAAAACCTATAAAACTTAGAATAAAGCTTTCTAAATATAACTGGACATATTTCGTTATAGTAACTGTTTGAGGAGAATGACATGTCCTTATATTATTTCATTGGGTTTTTATCAAGTGATACTGATGCATGAAACTGATTAGGTATAATATGCCATCCAGTCCTTCAATACATCATATTATGTTAGAGCATGGACACCTTAATAATAGTATCTGGACAGGAAACTATGTTTGGTTAGTGTACATGAGGAGGGCAACTAAGAATAAATCTCTTTTGCAATAAATGTATATTTATTCATTTATATAACGTATATAACCTTCCATAAAGTCGATACATCTTTTTTATTTAAACAACCTCTTATATATTTTTTAATAAGTATTTCTAATTAATCAAATACAGCTTAATTAAGGAATATATATTTATATATATACAGTTAAAATGCAAGGTACATATAGAATACAAGAATACAACGTATGTGTAGATATACATACATATGTGTAGATGGAAAATGTATTATATTTAAATTAAACAGTAACAGTTTATTTGTATTTGCATAATATTCTTAATTT
>JAYRBW010133613.1:0-15735 GCA_036023295.1 Invenusta paracnida
TTGAATTGGGAATAAATATACGAATAGAATAGAATAGAATAAGTAAATAAAATAAACAGTAAGACAGTTTATTTACAAGATTTAGCGTTTAATTGTTAACAAATATAATAATAATATAAGACAAAAACAATTAATTCATAAAATGTATTATATTATGGCTTTGTATATAATTCCACTGATATTGAATAAAATAATTAACTAGAGCTGCAATCTTAATATTCATTAGAAAATGAAACAGCCGCCTTTTATCATTTTTTATAATTTCCTGTATTTTTGTTAGGCACTCACTAATAATTATCTATATTGATTGCTTAACAATTATATTACGGAAAAATAAGAAAATGTAGGTTTAAAGTGGCATCGATCTAATTCAATTTACACAATTAAGACCAAAATTAAAAAATATCAAGTACCATTAAAAAACGCTTTTGACATTCATTTTTATTATTGTCAGCTAGCTTAATACCTAACAAAAGCAAAAAATAATGATGTTCTATCTTAAAACCAATTATACAGACTGCAATTTGAGACACACAGACAATTAGAACGCTTATTATACATAATTATCCAATTCCACTAGTTAGCTAAATAAATTAAATAATTTTGGCACAAAAGGTATTCATAAGTATTTATTTATTTAGTACTATTTTATACTTTTCAAATATCTTATATGCGAGACTGCAAAAACAATTGAACCGTAGCTTTTTGAGAGATAGAGCGAATATTGATTCTGCCAACTTTAACTTTTATACGAAACTACAAGGCAAATAGAAATATCCTGCTATTTGTTAAATGAGTCACAAACCATATATATATTTTCCCATTTTATATAATATATAACACACGAATTATAAAATCATAACCCAAAATTGCATTAATCCGCTACTTAATATTGAAACCAGATAAATCAATTTAAGAAATCTATACAGAAAATATGACAAGATTAAATAAATACACTAAAACCGCAAATTAGAATTTATAGACTCGACTGCCTTGAAAACTAAAAAAACAAAAACAATGTCAATAATAAAATTTAGATTATAATTCGGATGATTTTTTAGTCTTTTTGTATATACCTATTATAATATATCCTCTACTTAATAAATAATTTTGAAATGCATGCACACAAGAAGAAATCATTTGAAATCATGTTATCATTCATTCCGAACTTATGAAATATGTAACATACAAATTTATGTTCGTGAAATTTTATATTATGGTTACATATTATTTTAAAAATGAGTACTTATATACCTATAGATTAAAAAATCATATGAAACTAAATTTCAGTGAAATAGTATAACTATTTTTTATCATTTTATTTAAAGTCAAGAGCTAAATATGCGCCTAGATTTATTGCACTCTTCCCCTAAAATAAAAGCATACATATGATTGTAATGTACATCTCAAGACCAAATACATTACTTTTAAATTATGTATATAACTCTTAATTAACCACCTACACACTAATTATATGTATATGTAAACAACTTCAATGCTAAATTAAACACTATTTATCCAGAAGGCAAATTCCAGATCAATATCTATATTTTACTAATTATATATTTTAATGACTTTTACGGAATTGCACGGAGCGAAATAGCGTATAGAAATCCAGTAACAATAATTTATTTAACCAACTTAATAGAAAAAAACGTGTCAAGAAACGTTAATCAAGATAAACATAGGAAAATATCTATTATTTCGACTTCCCCAATGTACGTTACTTTTAAAACATAAACGTTTAATTACATTGTTTTATACATAAAATAAGTAGTTTATTGCTAATGGAGTCAATAATAGGTTATTACTATTTTAAAATAAAATAAATATAAATAATATTATAAGTATATATTATAATGAGAAATAATCACTAAAGGGTATTATGCATAACATGAAAAATTGAATAATGAAAACAATTATACTATATTGATTTATTAATTATTGAGTGAGAGTGTCACCATTCAATTCAACAGAATAACATGTTTATATAATACTCAATAAATATAATAAACTAAATACAAAAGTCATCTAATTCAAACAATAAAAACAATTCATATGGACATATAATTAAAATATCTTCAATATAATAATAATGTAACATCATTCGATTTGTCCATAATTTTAACAGTAAATGAAATAATAAAAAGAAAAATAATCAATACTAGTTGTGAATATAGAGTGATCATAAAAGAAAATAAAGTTAAAATTTAAATACCTATGCAATGATATCAATATTGTACCAATAACCAAATAAAATAAATATAATTATAAACAAATTTCCAGATTACGTTTGAAACATAGCACAACAATCAACTTGATTGACTCTCTGATAACTGGGTAATATGAGATCGAAGATCTTCGATACATTTTTGTCCAATTTCAAAAAGTATTTCTTTCAAGCCCGATAAAAGCCTGTCCTCTAAGCTTTGATCTTTGCTAAAATTGAAGAAAATTGACCTAAATGTAATAATTTCAAGGTATCATGAGCGACCTAAGTTAATTGACTATCACTGCTTTCGGTTTTATTTTACTAATAAATATTAACTGGGATATTATAATAAAATCTATTGTATTCTGTAATAAAAATAAATACTTATAAATAAAGAAATTAATAAAACAAATTTAATAATAATGGTTATACTCATGTATAATAGTAATACCAAATATATATGTTTAGAGATATACAACGGTATCGATGGTTATAAAGATTAAAAACGAATAATTATTTATAGGTTAAATATCTATATAGGTACTAAATAGCTTTACGATAGTATATACCTACGTCATAAATTTAAACAATAGTATAAATAACTAGATGAGCAGTCATTAAAAAATAAACGACTAATTTTTTGATCCTATATAGGGATTTTTTATTAAATAAGTGTCAATAATTGACCTTGAATAACTGATCCTAATTAGCAACGCAAAGTAAAATGGCCACCACTGTTCTGATTGCCCGTTATGGCCTAGCTCTAACTGGTCCTAAAATCTCAAGTCCACCGAGGTATAGCCGTTTAAAAATGTTCCATTTTCCAATTTTCAAAATACCAAATGTTTGAGCCTTTGTATCTCAGCCCCCTAAGCACCTATATCCAAACGGCTTGCACTGTAAAACACTACTAAATTACCTCTCTTATATAGATCAAGGTCATAGATATCGATTTCAAATTTTGTAATTTTTTCAAAGTTTAGTTGCTTTTTTCAATTCCTATGCATGGGAATTAACATGTAAAGCAAATCTCAATGTACAAATTTAAGTCTTTTTTCTATTATATATTATATTTTGAAGTAACCTAGTAACCCAACAATCATATTAGATAGTCAGAGGCCGCCCCTCCAGTTACTTTTAGAATGTCACCACACTCTCAGTTAGTCATTATATAATATCTATAAGTAGAAGTTTATTTCACTACTACTAATTATTGATTATTATCCAGAAAAACAATTAGTCCATTTGATTTAAATAGAACATATTGTTAACTGGTTATCTTAGTAATACTAGATATATTTTAAATCTATAACCTACATATTATATACTTAAGAGAAAATGTACGTGTTTTAATAGATTCCGAAGAACAAAAGTCAAACAGAACATTATGAAATTCAAAACTTTGCTCCTAGTGAGGATCGAACTCATGTTTTGTGTACTAGACAGCTGTCTGTTAAAGTTGGGTTTAGAAGTACAAGTTTCTCATTCTTTCATACTAGATACTGTCTAATTTGATAATTTGTACTGATATAGTGCTGTTTCCAGGAACGCCCAGGAAACGATTGGCTCGCTAATAAGGAATTCAAGTTTTGGGGATGGTTCGCCCATGTGTTTTATTGCGAGGTGCCTGAGTGCTGGGCACGTTGTCCACAGGTGTTCCGTGGTCTCTGGACAGGATTCGTCACAGAGCCTGCAATCTTCTGGGCTGTCTGGGTCGATTCTGTAAGTGTAGCTTCGTATCTTCGGGTGGTGCCCCGTTCTGAAGCGGGCAAGGTCGACCTGTTGCGCTCTGATCAGATTATTCTCCACTTTGGGATCCACTTCCTTGATATATGTGATGGCTACCCTTGGGTGTTGATAGGGACTGTCTTTGATTTTGTGCTGTTGCTGTAAGTACTATTGATCATTTTTCCGGTTTAAGTATGATAGCGCATTTATCTATAATTTAGTTATACATGTTAGTTTTTGTACAATTGTTTTATTCTGCATACTACAAAATTGTATATTTATGTTGCGTTTATACTTGTAGTCATGTTTTTACAATAATTTCATAACAGTTCATTCCAAAAAGCGCGGTATATATACAATTTAAACGATTTTTAGCAATCAACTATTTCATGCTATTCAGGTTTTGAAATTTTAGCGTTCTGGCATTAAAATCAACGTTGTAGTATTTGGCGATAAGTTTGGAGATACAATTAAACAATGATATAATTATTTATTATATTATAATAAATAATTCGTTAAATTTGACACTTCTGATATGGGTGTTTTTCTAAAAAGTATTACATTTTTGTTGGCCATAAAATGAAATATTACAAAAATTTGATATTGTTTTGAATAAATTGCATTTTTATAATCCGTTGACAAGCCATTTTTCTTTTATTACAAAATAATTTAGAATTAAATACTAGCACCGTTTTTTATTTTTATATGTTAAAGTGTTGCGCACGTTACATTATTTCGGACATTCGGTGAAAACCCTTTTTTTAGGTACAGTACACTTTTAATATTTATATATGAACATTTTAGAATCTCCAATATGTTAGGTATGATATAAAGTAATTATCAATAATAATCATTATTTTTAATTATACTGAAAGCTATTTTATGCATGCTTTGCGCACGTAACATTTTTCGGACAATTACACTTTTTAGAAAAACACCCCCCCCACCATATGCTACAATTTTTCACTTAACATTTTGTAATATAGCGCCTCGTTTCAATGTCCTAACATGTCCGCACTTGAATAATCTTAAATTCAAATTTGTATCTTTGAATTCAAATTGACTGCAATAACGCTGCGATTTATTAAATATATTTATAATTTCATAGGGAAAAAACGACAATTAGTCTATCGTATATATAAAAATACTATATTCGCCTAATAAACATAAAAATAATAACAAGTAAATATATTCAATTGTCTGAATTAAATATGAAACAGTATTTAATATGATCACTTCCAATAAGAATAATGAATTTGATTTTATTGGAATATAAATATTTCATACTGCTACATTCTGCATAAAATAAAATTATAAGAAATTACAAAATGATATGAAATTTTAGTATTATACGGGGAAAAATGTTAACGCCTAAAAAAATAAAATAATAATTTCATTTGTTAAAACTTAAAAAAGAATTCGAAGTAAGTTAGTATTTAAAAGGGAATAAAAATCGTACCTGATTAACATCTTTACAACTGTAGCAAAAGTTTCACAGTCTGTGCGGTATGACTGCAAAAAACGAATATAAATGAATCACGCATTAAAAACATATAAATATGCATATGACTTTTTTTAATAAATATATTTATAAATGAAATGTGTATATATAGATATACCTACTACTACTATATTGCATAATGATATCAAAATATAACCACTTGAGATAAGATGTCAAACAAAATAAACGCTAATTGGGAATGCAAGTATCATAAATCATCAAAATGACAAACCTATCATAAACCAACAATCTATTTAAACATGACAAATGTTTTATTTAATCTGCAATCGATTATTTTTAGCTTAAAACAGTATTATTATGAAACAAGGGTGGCCACCATTTAGTAATGAACAAATTCAAGTACAGCCAACAAAATTTACGTACATATTTTAACAAAAACAATTTTAAAACTTCACTTTTTGAGGATCAATTTAATTATATAAAACACATAAATGTATCATGTTAAATGTGTATTTATTACAACGGTTAAATAATTAAATCATAAACAATCTGAGTGCATACTAGAATGGATAAGCAATCATAAGTTAATATGTAATCTGTGAATAATAAAATAAAAAAGTTCAATGTTTTTGATTTTGAATTTGTTTACGTTTTTCACAAGCAGCAAATAACAGCTTGGTAGCCTGTTTTTCAGCTTCTCGTGCTTACAGAATAAAAATTATAGAGCATAATATAGAAGTAAGCAATAAATAATGAATAAATTTATCTGCAGACGAAATTTGTTCCATACATTGAAAATGTTAAACTTTAAAAATGGTTAGAGAAAAAGAAAAATTTACATAGGTACATCACATAAAATTAATGTATCTTAAACGAAATTTAAGTACATTCACGTATTTTTTCATTAAATTAATATTCACGTATGTAGGTGAACTACACGTACAGGTGGCCACACTAAAACTGTTTTCAAATGTCTTTAAAACATTAACAAAGGAAAAATCATTAATAAATTAACCAAATTAAACCAAATGAAACCAATGGCAAACAGTTTAATTAATTATATTACGGATGAATAATGAAAAGTACCACAATAGGAATCAACTTTTTTAATATTCGGGTATATAATGAAATATTTTGAGACATTCTAATACGAATAAAAATCAAACTTCCAAGTAGTTTTAGTCTATATATAAAAGTAAAAATTCAATAATTCAAGATGATTATGGGTTCAACATTGTGTAACGAAATAACAAAACAAAAAAATTTATGTTAATAAAGTTGTTTAAAGTAACCGATAAAATTAGAATATATTGGATTAACCAAATATTTCTATGCAAAGTATTGAATTCGGAAGGGATACAAATTGTGTGTATAATATTATGTACATAATTTAGTGTTTACATTAGTTCATGTTTCAAAGCTAATATAGTATTTGAAGTGCTAAAAATGTTTGTGGAAAATGGTATAGAAAGGCTAAAATGTTAACAAGTCATATTAAACAGTTTAAATATAAATTACCTTTTCAATTTCTTCCTTTTTGCATTTAGCTATTTTCTGATTGTCACCATTTAACAGGCCTTTCATTTTGTCAGATTCCACGTTAAGGACTTGATCAGTTTTAACTATTTCCGGTTCTGAAACATATTATAGTATAATATACATATTATGATTAAATCTTAAATCTTAAATCTTAAATCTTAAATCATAAAATTAGGGAGTATCAGGGCAGCTATATCATTACAGCTATTCATCACACATATCTGCTTAAAACAACAGGACATTATCAAATACATCCTCTTGACTTAGCCGTAGAAAAAATAGGTGTAAATTATTTACAAAGATTTTTTTAGGGTGTAAGCTATTATAAGATTTTGAATGTACCATAAAGCATATATCCGCACTTATTACAACATATATTTCGGCCAGTGCTTGTTTCAAGAGGGTAATTATAGTAAAAACTTTATTTTAACACAATAAGTATGTGTCTGTTTAGGAAATAATATCAATTATGGTACGCAATAGTCATGTTTGTAACTAACAACAAACATGTTATTCAAAAATACTTTAAATTGTCCAATTGTCAGTTTGCACTTAGCCAAGATGCCATCATCAGAAACATTTTAGACGAATACGTTACTAACAAATATTTTTTATAAATTATAATATACAAATCAGCATACATTTTTTTAAATACATTATGCTTAATAATCAATACATTCTATGCTGGAAGGACAAGAAAGATAGCCCAAAAAATTAGGACAGTCCTTCCAAAATTAGTACCATACTTTGATAGCAAGTTTTGAAATTAAATGTTTATTTTATTTCATTTATTAAAGTTGTAGAATTTATCTAATAAGTTATCTAATTTAGTTACTCTAATTGTTAGTTTACATAACAAACACTTTGATTTGAAACCCATAACATGATAATTTTTTACGCTTAAATTATATATGTTTCATACGAATTTAATACCCATAAATAGAATTGAAATTATCTCCATTTTAACAACACGATGAAAACAGTTCCCACCTAAAGGTCGAAGATGAAGAGTTTGAATGACAGTTCGAGTTATTGTTGGGATTGGTTCATCTCTGACAGACGCGACATCGTGGACAGACTCTCCATACGTAGAGCAGGGTGCAATAGCAATGTTTGTTGCGCTTGGAACAATGATACCTTCCTCGTCTTCAGGTGGTGTTCTAGGTCGATTCTCAGCTATAGAGTGATGCGACTGGTGTGGGCTGTAGGTCAGGGGTAAAAAATTTGTGCTAAAAAGATTCTAAACCAAATAAATTATTAAAATACAAATATCGGTATGTACCTATATATAACCAATTGAGAAAATAATAATTAATAATACTAATTGGAATAATCAAGCCAATAAATTACTATCTATTATATAGGTAGGTCTGCTATATTTGAAACCACAAAGGAAACCACCTCCAACTCGGCCAAGGCAACGCTCTTCTGCAGGGAGTATAGCTCGATAAACCGCATCCCTAAGGATAAGGCCACCGACCACCACATCTCTCTTGAAACACGCAGAGCAGTCGACACAGACTGCCCCTGTAACAAGACAGAGAGCTGCAGTGCCTTCTCCCTAGGAGACCTTCAGCGCGCCCTTGATCGCCTACCTGACAGGTCCTCCCCTGGCCCCGACGTGGTGTCCAACATTCTCCTCAGAAAGTTGTCCACCTTTGGTAAGGATAGCCTCCTACAGACCGTCAACCTTTCCTGGGCTTCTTGCTACGTGCCGGCCGCTTGTCGTCTTGCCGAGATCCGCCCCATCCCCAAAGCTGGCAAGGACCCCGCCATCACCTCCAGCTACCACCCAATCAGCCTCCTGGGCTGTATTAGAAAGCTGATGGAAAGGATAGTCAACGAACGCCTCATCTACATCCTAGAGGCCAGGCAGCTCCTCCACCTAACCCAGGCTGGCTTCCGCCAGAACCAAACGGTGGACGAGCAGATTGCTGCTGTCACGCAGTATATCCCTGACGGCTTTAACTCCAAGAAGCCGGAGCGCAGGACCGTTCTCCTCCTGGCTGACTTCAGCCGTGCATATGATCGCGATGGAGGAAGGTCCTGATCGCCAAGATGTCCAGGAAGCAGATCCAACTCTGTACCATCAGGTGGATCGACAGCTTCCTCTCAGACAGGCGAGGGTACGTCAATTGGCAGAGCTCCTTTTCATCCCCGAGTCTTCTCCGAAGGCCTCCCCCAGAACCCGGTTCTCTCTCCGACGCCTTGGCTCATCTATATGGATGACCTGCTGGACAACGCCCCATGCCCATTGCCTGATCCTCGCTTACGCTGACGACACTACCTTCGGCGCCCAGGGTACTACGGTTCAAGAATGCAATCGTGCGCTCCAGCCTGCGGCTGACTGGCTTGCCGTCTGGTGCTCCAGGTGGAAGGTGACGCTGAGCACCTCCAAGTCCGTGGTCTCATTCCACACTCTCGACCTCAGGGAGGTCAATGGCAAGGTTCGCCACACCATCTTCATAGGAGCCAACGAGATCCCTACGAACCTCACCCTCGGCTTCTAGGCGTCTCTCTGGACTGCAGCTCACCTTCCACCACCACGCAAAGGAGACCAGCAAGCGCCTCTCGTCCAGAACTGAAGCCCTCCGATGTCTCACAGGGCGGTCCTGAGGCCAAGACCAGCCCACTCTCCGCTCGCTGTATAAGATCTACACAGAGTCTGCGGCTCTCCAAGGAGCCTACGTCTGGCTCTCATCCTGCGCCGACTCCAGCCGCGAACTCGTGGAAGTTCCTCACCGCGCAGCAGCTTGCACCATTACCGGGTGCACCAAGTCCACGCCCATCTTAGCTCTCCTCCGAGAAGCAGGCCTCACCAGCAAAGCCGCTTCTGCCATCCTCCCAAAGAAAGTCCTCCGCCACACTCAGGACACCCCTGCTAAGTCTGCGGCCCTCCGCTACGTCCGACCGCGTATCAGCTCCGGGGGCACTGACGGGTCTTACAGGCGCAACTGGCGGTCCTCCGCAACCGCTGCCACCAAGGATGCCGGGATCCTGGACTCCACCAGAGAAGACCTCACCAGGGGCCCTGCCCCCTGGGCGAGAGCGGATAATGTCCATCTCCACCCATCTCTCTGCATCCACTGCACAAGTGAGGATCCTCCGCTCATCCGCAAGGTCGCCGCACTAGAGTCCCTCGACCTCCTCCCTCCGTCGGACATCACCATATAGACCGATGGCTCTGCCACCAGCGGCACGACTCTCGGAGGAGCCAGAGTCATCCTCCAAGTTAAGGGATCCCTCCGCAGTGCCTTGCTTACCCTGTCAGGCTCGTGGCCTCCTCCTTTAAAGCAGAAGCGGTCGCTTGCCTTCGTGGCCTAGAAGCTGCCCTGGACCTCCCGGACCTTCACGTCCTTTCCGGGGTTCGCCTCCTCTCGGACTCTCAGTCCCTAATCAAGAGTCTCGCAGCAGGTTACCCATGTCAGAGGGATGTCACCTGCAGGCTCATTTGGCACCGCCTTATCGACCTGGGGAGGACCCACCGCGTTGACCTGCAGTGGATCCCAGGCCACTGCGACATTCGTGGCAACGAGGTCGCCGATGCTCAGGCTCGCAGAGGGGCCACCCTGCAGACCACGCTTATCGACCTCACCTCCGCCCGCGCTACGATCCTCCGGGCCGCAGTCCTCGCGGACCCCAGGCCGCCACACACCGCGCCTGTCTCGCCGGAAGCCGCTTCCACTCTCCGCCACACCTGTCGCGCTCCGACAGTGTCGCCTTAGCGCAACTCCGCACAGGCCACTCTCCTCTCCTAACCGCGTACAGCCACAGGATTGGTCTCGTCGACTCCCCCACTAGCCCCTTCTGCCTCCACTTTCCGGAGGATCTTCCCCACCTATTTCTTTCCTGCCCCTCTCACTCTATTCTTCGTCTTTCTCTTTTCAGTGACAGCCTCTCCTTCGCTATTCTCGCAGATGGAGAACGTGTCGTGTCCTTCCTCAGGGGGATTGGGTGCTAACGCGCCCCCCAGACCGGGTATGAGACAGACAGACAGACCACAAAAGAATCTTTATATATTCAAATAGCGCTTGTGTGTATTTAAACCTGTATAGGACGTAAATAGGCGTAGATACATAATTTCCTGCTATTTTCATACATGAATGGGGAAATCAGTGACAGAATAATTGAATATAAAGGAAATACAATTAGTTGTTTACAGCTTACATCTTTTCCATACAGTGCTGTAAATATTCCACAAAAAATAAATTAGATTAAATCTCTAACAATCAATTGAAAATAAAAATAGCATTTTTCAAAAAAATTAAGACAACGCAATTTCGATATTAAATTGCTGTATTTTTTATATGAAGCAACGTATCAAATCAAATACTATATGTTGATTAGATTTTATGGTTATATTTCACATGCGAATATAATTTGTAGAATACCTTATTTAAAAAAGTACTAGAATTATGATCAAATAATGAATAATATCTCAAATTCTTTTAGAATTTTCATTTCCTTTTTAGTTCAATTATTTCTCTTAAAAAAAGATATTAAACAGTTACCTTGGCGTATGAGAAACACAGGAGGGAGAGCGCTGACGCCTCCTCTTCTTTTTCTTTCGACTATTTTGTCTCTCCCGATCGCGATCAGGAGAAGAGGACGCAACCGATCGCTTTCCACCGACACCCAAGCTACCTCTGTCAACAACCCCGCCTACACCACCACCACCCCCACCAACACCGGCAATATTTGACACGGAAGACGCCGGTGAACGGCCTCTGTGTGAGCTGCGATCACGTGAGACGCTGTCGGAGGAAACAGACACTGATCTGGAGCGGCTTCTGCGGCTTCCCGAGGAGTAGGAACGAGATCGATCTGATGATCGATACCGTTGGCCCTCGGACCTTTAGTGGAAGGGGGGTAAAATTAAAATATTATTAGTAAAAGAGGAGCACATAGTTTAGTCAAAGAGCCTAAACGGTGTCTTCTTAAGGCCTGTGCTCACCAAACGAGAAGAAACGCTCCATAAAAAGTTGAAATACATCTAAGTACTTTTTAATGAGCTTACGTTCACATGCAAATATAGATTTACGCGTTTTGGTGGGCGCCCTTAGCCACGTTTGAACCACATATGTAGACCATATCGTCAATTTTAAACTCGTTGGCCTATTTTATTTCTAGGTGGTTATGTGTAAGTGCTTAAAACTTTAGGTAAGGTAGAAATTTCTATTTTATCTTGTAAGGTATCTAAACTTTAAAATGTGTCTAGTTTAGGTGTTTAGTAATTGCAAACTTATTGAAACATATAAGTTTTATTAAATGTATAGGTACTATATTTAAGAATATTATAATATTTTTAATTGATATTCGAATTACTAAAATGTCGCGAAGTTACCCACGAAAAATAATGTATAATATAATATATATGTACATATAAATTTAATACAAAATAAGACAATAGAGTATTATATAATATATACAATTTGATTAATATAATGCATTTAATAAAAAGTTACTAATGTCAAAATAAATAAATTTAAATAAAAGCAAAAAGTTATCCAATTTAGCTCGGAATGGACGCTGAAGAGCTGAGAGTCTATTTTTTCGAATACCACTGGTCAGTTCAATGAGTATAACTCTCGTAGCACAAATAGGTCTCTAAAACTGACTTTGCTATGGAGTCAGCTGAATGGTGGCAGGATACGGCATAAGGCACCAAGATCGACAAGCGTAGCCAGAGTCAACAATGAAAAAATACTTGTAGATCTCGTATCAGTTCAGGCACGCAGATAACTCTGACATCACCCGAGCTTCATGAGTCGAACGCGGCCAAGACGCATCAAAATATCGAATCATAAGATTAATCGCACACGAGCATTACAATAATGCTTGGCCACTTTCGGTTGATATACGCACTTTCGTGAAGAGCAGAGCCGGTTGTTGAATTGGGCAAAGTATCTCATCGACTGACCCAATTAATCGGGGTAGACGATAAGATTCATTGAATCGACTTTAAACGTTTTTCGCTGTTTCTACGTTGAATTAACAAACCTATAGCGTTGAATATGGGCATCGGATTCATAGTGAAAACTCGTATTTAAAAACTCGTAAAGAAAAACTCGTAATTAAAAAGTCATAGATGAACTAATCGTATTGAAAAAGTTATATCGAAAAAATCGTATTTGAAAACTCGTAAAAAGGAATCATGTACAAAATCTCGTAATTAGAATGAACATAAAATATTGAACCGTTACTTTTGAATAACGCGGTCAGCTTCTTAATGATAGATGAGATGCTTGATAATCGTGGTGTGGTCGCGATCATACTTTAAATAATGTATATAGGTTACAGGGATGTTCTTTTTGGCAATTTGTGTCTTCTAAACAGATAAATCAGGTACTTAATTGTAAGCAATTATTTAAATACGATTAAATAATATATGGGCAAGATACGAGTTTATAATAATATCAGAAATTCGTAGTTTTTAATTTTCCATTTTTTAATATAGCGATTAAATAAATACGAATTATTAAATACGAAAATTCATAGAAGAGTTTTTAAATTACGAGTATTTAAGTACGATTTTTCACACTTTACGAGTTTTACCGTGCACCCTGGGCATCGCACGATAAATAAAACATATCATTGTTTATATTGCGCCATGCTATGCTGTTATTGTCGAAATTTTTTGTTCCTACAAAATATTCCGCATAAAATTTACAGTTCTCAAAAATTGAAAAGTATAACGGAGTTTTAAAATTTCGGGAACTGATTGAGAATCGCTTGCCTTATAGGAAGACATGGAATCAATTCGTGAACTATTTGTACTGCTGCTTCATTACTAAATCTAAAATGTTTAACAATTAATTGTTGATCACTCAAATATTCAAAGGGATTTTATGGGGCATTTATTAAAACGTTTATTTCATGATTGTTTTCGTTGATTTAATAATTATTGCTTATCACATTTATTGTGTCAATATCATCCATTTTATAAAACAAAATATAATGTTGTATGATTAGCGATAAATGTGCATGATGCTTATAGCTGTGTAGTGTATTAGTTGCTATACAATGTCCATATAACTAACTATTTACGACTCTAACTAAAACAGTCAATATTCCAAAAGTAAATTTCAACTTGATGGCTGCTAATACGTCACACACAGTGTCATTATCACAACTGATTAGACGTATATAAGAGATATAAATCAATAATAACTCTCTTATTGGCATCTCTCTGTCTCTCTCTATATATACATAATGTGTGGGGTTCTGTTATACTATGTTCTTAAGAGACATACGCAAAGAAGATCAACATATTAATAGAAAACGTCAGTTTGAAAATAATATCGATTCTTTTAAGTTTAGTATAATTGTGACTTTATCATTTTTTAAATGCCTTCATCTTATTTTCGCAATGAGGACATTATTACACTTTTAACTTTAATTAAAGATAAATCTGACATATTATTTGCCAAAGTGAACAATAACTTAGCTGTTACTAACAAAAACTCAGCGTGGAAAGAGCTGTGTATTGAATTTTCAAATATTACTGGCATACCCGTATGTGTTGCTAAATTAACAAAGAAATGGGACAATTTAAAAACAAAACTTCGAGCCTACGTTAGATCCGTCAATAAATCGAAATCGGCCGCTGCCGGTGGCCCACCTCCTTCTACTGATACCGCTTTAGAACTTTGCTGGGACATCATGGGTAGGGAAAACCCTACCCTTGTCAAAATTAAAGGTTCCTGCAATAGTAACTTCCGGAGAACAAATTTAAAAACAAAACTTCGAGCTTACGTTAGCTCTGTCAAAAAATCGAAATCGGCCACTGCCGGTAGCCCACCTCCTACTGATCCCACTTCGAAACTTTGTTGGGATATTATGGGTCAGAAAACCCTGAACCTTGAAAAAATTCAAGGTTCTTGCAATAGTGACTTCTGGAGAATCAAGCCAGACCTGTCAGACAACCCTGTGGAATTCGCCATGATGCCGTCACAATCGCCGTCTTCTGCCATCTCATCGGTGATGCCGCCAGAATCTCCATCTTCTGCAATCTCATCAGGTATGCTGTCACAATCGTCGTCTTCTGTCATCTCGTCAGTGATGCCGTCTTCTACAGTCGCATCAAATAATATATTTTCCATGGCAACAAGCGCGAGTGTTACCCAACTCAGAGAGGAGAAGACAAGGCAAGAAATGCGACTCAGAAAAGAAGAGTATGAACTTCGAAGAGAAGCCCTTCTTGCAAAGAGAGACTACTACTTAGCCAAACGTGCAAGGATGGAGTAGATAAAATAATGTTACATTTAAATTAGAATTATTTCTTATCATTGTATATTACATACATATGTTTATATCGTCAAAATATCTGTGTGTTGTCTTGCGATAACTAATACTTTTTAAATAAAAACATTTTCGTATTATTATTTTTTCTCTATAATTATAATTAGTTTTATAAATAATATAAAATCTTAAATAATATTTTCTCTATAATAAAACTAAAGGGTTAACATTTCATAAAAAAACAGATTTCAAAATAATTTAGTTTAGGTAGCTATTCAACATTATCAATGACATAATAATAATTATTCTATTATAAATACTGTAAAATCTCATTTGTTTCCGAGATATATTGATAGAAACAAAAAACTAATATTCCTATAGAAACTCTAACTTTGAATTTATACAAAATAATTTAATATTATACCATATCATAACATTCGTTATCCATTTATTTAATTTATTTATTTAAATCATAAAGTAATTATACAAAGAGTGTTCACTCTTTTAAATTCTGCATGCAGTTCAATACTACTATTTACCTACGTAAGAGCTT
>JAYRBW010133624.1:0-15731 GCA_036023295.1 Invenusta paracnida
AAAAATATTATTCCTTTCCTGAGGGATATTGGCCGCATTGAGCGGCCACGCGACTTCGCGGGGTAACAGAAGAAGAAGAAAGAAGCACTGGTAACGGTTTGATTACTTCTGAATTCTGTATTTCCTTTCGCAATAAAGCGACCGGTAGGATGCGTTTCTTTATCATTCATTGACACGACGAAGACGGCAGTATCGGAGTGAAAAGTTGCTGCAGTTATGGTTTATTGCGATAAGGCGTACTGAACGGTGGCGTTTAACGTAAGATCGGGCATAGCGAGAAGTTTTGAACGAACCTCTTGTGAATTATTTGCGAAGATAAATTGAGTCAATATGAGGCCGTCAAGCAAATCTCCAAACTCCTAACGATTGCTTGGTTCTTTAGGCGCGGTAAAAACGACGTGTTTTTGGGCATAGATGATATTGAGAACAGTTGTTTGAATACCCTCGAAGGTGACTTCATCGGTCATGACATCTTCGGGAGACAGGATAGTTTCAATCAGAGAGAATGCATGAGGTGTTGTTCGCATGTAGAAAGTCGAATGGTCTTGGACAAATTAACCTTGTCATTTGCAGTAAAATAAAATTATAACCTTTTAAAATACTGTCCTACGTCCGAAAATTCCAGCGGCATATTGCCTGCAACATGTATTATAATACCAAAGAAAACGGTTACGGTATTGATTAATACATAATACACTATACAACCGGCGTATACAACACTTATAATACTTAAATTTATTATTTTTAAAATGAATAGAGATAAAAAGTTGCATTCGAAGCTATATATTACAAAAATATATCAAATATAAACGAAAATAACGTATACTGCCCACTAAAATTACGCGTATATCATAATTTTATTATTTTCAGCTTGAAATATACTATAATGCGCTTAGGTTACATTTGAATGAAATAAATTGTCTAGTAAATATCGCGTGTTCCGACAATCTAAATTTTAAATTACTATTTTGTTTGACACGATTATGTTTAATTTTTATTAAATAAAACCTAAAATATCCACTAAAAGTAATAAGACATTTAGGATGAGATCTCTGTTGAAATAAAAGGAAAATAATGTTATTTTATCAGTAGATCAAGTCATATATTTTAAGTAAAAATATTTTAAAAGTAACAGTTTACAAAGTTAAGTTAGAAGTCAAACTATAATTTGAGATCAATCGTTACAATGAAAAGTAATGTGTATGCTAAGATTGAACATTGACAGTAATACAAATTATGCTTTATTTATTATAAGTTAAATGTGATGTTCTCATAAAGACAACATACGTCACTGTGCTAAAAAGAATGAGTTTACTTTGGCTTTCTGTCTTCCTTTTAATATTGCTAAGTTATACGAATGAGAAGGGTGAACTAAGTTCAAGCTACTTATACTTATTATTTTACTGATATATCAGAATTAGATATTTTTAAAGTTATGATAATTTTTAATGAAATACATCATATTATATGTACATAAACATATTTGTGAATAATTAAGTGATTTTAGCTTAAGCAACCATTATAAGATATACATGAAACCAATACATAAAATATTATCACGTTTATACATATAAATGAGATGTAACAGGAAGGAAGAAAAATATATCAAATGAAGATACAAAATGCAATAATAAGAATGTTAGAAGTAGAGGAATAACAAAGATGAGTGATACATAAAACTATACCAAAATATAAATTCTCACTACAAAAAAGTATTATCTCCATTTTTGTTGTCAAATAAATAATGCGTCACAAACTATAATTCAGTAGAAATTGACACAAAAAGTGAAAGTAAGGAATTTCAAATACAACATGTCTCTTAAAGTGACGGAAATTAGTTGAAATAACCTTTAACGATGTTTTAACGTTTTAGAGTTATATTATATGTGTACAGTGTTATAAAGGGTTGCAAATTAATGTGTGAAACTGGAAAATAATATAATAATATAAGTTGTAAATAATAAGTCACTTTTGTTTAGTGTAAACTTATTACCATTATTAAATTGAGATTTGGTATCCCTGACTTGTCGTATTCACGAAATTTTATTATTTAACTGAGTTTGTTGCTAATGAGCAGCCAATGTCGTTAATAATTTGAGTAGCCTTTTGGTGTTTTGAGCTTACCGTTATTGAAATGAGTACCTACTTGTACAAATAAATTTGAAAGGGTGTCAATGTTGTTTTTATAATCTAATGAAATAAACAAAAATATTTTCTTATGTATAAGATCATTAATTCGTTGTTTGGAAATTAAAAATTCAACGCGTTTTCCCCCGTATTATATTTTACAAGATCATAATGATGTAAGAAAATATAAAATATGTAAGATAATAGATTATAATATAAGAAATGATGACAAATTAGGCACAAAAAATAATTTCAAAATAGTAGTTGCAATATATAGTAATCATAATACATAAACTATTTTATATACACATGCTTACAATATTTCTTCGTCTACATGCAGGCAGAATAAACACAATGTGTCATGATTTTATACGGCAAAAATGTTCAATTAATTATTTTAAAAATCTAAATGATTAAATGGCAAAATATATTATTGATGATCGGCAAAATGAAAGTAATGTAAAATATTAAATACTTTTAAATGGAAATTATAAAAAAAGTAGATTTAAAGACAAAATAAAATAAGCCGAACCAAATAATTATATCGATTCCTTTGAGAATAGCTTCAAAGGGTTTCGACTATTAAATAATGTGTGAAAATATAGAGATTTCCATATATATTAATATTAAACATGTTTAAAAAAGTATCGTAGACATAGCACATACAGATCCGATTTTTTAAAAATCTTTTGTGAAAAAAATCATCAAAACTATAAAAAATTGTTTGATATATATTAATTTAATAAACTGGTAAAACTAGTTGTAGTTAATAAATAAGTTAGTTGTACGCTTCAAAATAGTTTGAATAGTTAGTTTACGTATAACATATTTTCGCTACAGTTTTAGCGAAGTATATAAAAACATATTTTAAAATAAAGTTATTAGTATTTCATAGACAAAACTAGTCACATAAAATTAACAATATGATTTTTCAGCGATCATTTTCTTAGTTAATGAATGACATTAGTCATTGTGTTTGATATATTTAATCATTTATAAATATATCAATAAGTGATTAAAATATTACAGTTGACAAATATTGCCATACTTCTGTACTACAATAGAATTAAGCTATTGAAATAAATTCTGTAAATCATAAGCATACTAAATATTTTAAATGGTAAATCTTAAAGAAAATTAATTTAAAAATTTGATTAACTTTAGGTCAAATGTTAAATATAGTTCAATGAAGGAAAATGTGGTGTATTTCATAAATGAAAGTAGTTGCTATGCGTTGAAGCAGAACATAAATTCAACCTTTAAAGAAATTTTAAAATAAAAACAGTTAGGTGAAGAACAAATAAATATATCTTAACTACCGAAAAAGTGTCCCACTAAAAGTAGTATAGAATATTTTTTACATCAATAGTCTCTAGTAACCAGTATAAATAACAAAATAATGCAACCGTAAAACACCAAGAATAAATTATTATTTTTGATTATCTATTAAATCAAATTATTTTGAATCTCTATTTTTTAAATTAAATAATTAAATTAAATGAAAACAAGTAGAAAAGTCAACATCCGATATATCTTTATAAGTAATAAATAACATTTGTAATACGGTTTTTGTAATAAATATTCATTTGTATTCTTTTGATTTAATTAAAAATGGATACAGTATTAAATCGATATTACAACCAAGAACTTAAATTGAAAGTATTCATTGAATTATATTGTTCAATATGTAAATATATTTATGACATGCATTAACGGTCTTACTTTTGGTAAACAATAGGCTAAAAATACAATATTACTCTAAGAAATTGTCATTGGTACACAAGAAATGCTAATGAGAAGGAATTCTATAACATATCAGTCACATAATTAAAAATATAAATTCTCAAGAGTCCAGTTCGTAAGATTTATCTCATACATAGATAAATTTTACTTTATATGGATATTTTTTTACTATAAAATATATAGGTTACGGTAACATATAGCTTCGATAATAATATTAATATCACATGCTGGATATAAATTTACATTTACAGTTACAGTAAGTTTAATTTTTAATGCGTAAATTCTATGACATTAAAATTATGTCAATAGGTTACGATTAAAGCGAACAGAACATAATAATAAATAAATACATAATTTTTAAATTAAAAATTAAAGTCGCAAAATAAGATTTTTTAAGAATTTGAAATAAAATAAAATACAAGTAACTGCAGTAAACTATGAGTTTTCCTAGTAAACGGAAAATATATTTCTGGAGAAAAAATACCTTACAAAGAAAACGTATTTATCTTTGACATAAATCTGCAAATGTAATTAGAAATTTAATTTTTAATAAAGAAACACAATTCTACGAAAATTGTATTCAGAATATTTTAAACCAACTAAATGTATTCAATATTATTTAGTATAAGGGACTCAGTACATTATCAAGTTATACTGAATTTGAAATATCACTCATATTTATACTTAATGTGATTAAATAGTAGTACTTTTGCCAATGGGAGTCCGTGGTACCAGTAACAGCAACCAAGATTATTATACATTATTTAAAAGGTCTTGTACTAAGGATTTCATAAATCAATGCATGATAACCCTCTGAGAAAGGTAGTTATTAAAAGTTATGAAGCTTTTGGTAAACGATAGGCTAAAAATATAATATTACTCTAAGAAATGGTCATTGGTACACAAGAAATGCTAATGAGAAGGAATTCTATAACATATCAGTCACATAATTAAAAATATAAATTCTCAAGAGTCCAGTTCGTAAGATTTATCTCATACATAGATAAATTTTACTTTATATGGATATTTTTTACTATAAAATATATAGGTTAAGGTAACATATTGCTTCGATAGCTGTTAGTTATGAAAAAAGAACTATCATTTCTATACATTTGACGCATAATATGTAATATAGATGATCGCTCTCCTCTTGAATCTCGGAACCTACTTGTTGAATTGTTAGCAATAAAGAAATCAGAAAGCAACCTTTTAGCTACGAAGTAGGTATATTTGTGATAAGAAAGTAAAAATAAATAACAATCCATGAATGTTTAACGGCAATATCTAGTGCATTATTAATGCACTTGCAATATTACTATAAATAGAATCGATTCATGGATAAGATAAGGATACAGTTGTACATAGCAACGGCTAATTATTACACAACTTCTGTATTGTCTAAAAAAGAATTTCACAACTCATAACATTCCCTGCTTTCTTTCAATATTGAGCAAACGATTTCAAAATCAGATTGCTTGATGCTCATTCTCTAGGGACATCTGCACAAGCAAAATTTGAAAGGCGATTGACAGATGATTGCCTAAAAATATTTCATGATTCCTAGTAACACTACAACAATTGAAGACCTTCTCCAATCTAGTCAAGGGAACCACAGTGAGAACCAATGAGACCAACATCACATTAAAGGCAGACCGGAATCTATTTGGGAACATTATTGTTCTGGCCAAAAACAAGGACATTAACATGAAGGATTTACTTTCCTTTGCCCTTTGCCCTTGGTCCTCTACCTTAGGTATTGGCTAATGCTGATGGCACACGGAAGAAGATCTGCAAAGCTGCATTGAGAAAAGCATTGGAGAAGACTTCAGTCACGAACATAGTCCCAGCTCCCACGGCATCCATCATTGATGGTATGAGCATCAATTCAATAGACTTTCTGGCGATGAGAAAACCTTCACTGAGATAGTGGAAGCGTCATTGAAAATGGTCATCAAAGAAGGTCCTGGGTGCTTGTCCATATATTGTGTTTAATTTATGATGTGTACCAGGTGTCCGCGAAGAATTCAGAGGTGATGGTGAGTAGAGATTTTCAAATAGTGTACGTCAACATAGCGGGTAGTCAGTGGCGGTGAATAAGACTAACTTAATCCACTTCATTGTGTCAGAGTGGCAGAAGAAGGAGTACAAGCCGTGGCTCAAGGGTATAACACTACTTGTGACATCTGGTGAGGTTTGTTTCCGCCTTACAGATGAATCATCAGAGAAAATTGATGAGCTGAATTCCACACAAGAAGAAGTGGACACAAGGCTGATGCTACATTCAATTTGCATCAACCTAAGCAGAGAAGACACTTATGTGTTTGTTCTTGCACTGTATTATCAAAATAAGACAGGTGTCCAATGTACCAGAAGTTAATTAACCGAACCAAAGGTACATCACGCATTGTTCCTACCCACCTGATTCCATTAGACCATCTGTCACCACCGCTCTTACAACAATGAATGCGATAACAGGATGCAATTCCACCATTGCTTTTGCCGGCAATTAGTATATTTTCAATATATGGTATTGTATTTTACATTGCTTAATGTAAAAAGTGGCATAACCTGTATAAAATTTGATAACTGCTATCATTACAGGTACAAGTTCTTCTTGGCAAAATGCGCCGACACCCAACAGAAGCATGCCATGCGAGTCATCTATGTCACCTATGTATGGAAGTCAGCACTTGTACAACACCTACAATCACCTGCTCCACATGGCTATGGCTGGACTATCAGTGAAACAAATATCAGCATCGACTAGATGGACGTCAAACCAGCCCCTGCGTCCGTCCTTGAACTGCTCTATTGTAAATGTCTCCGCTCCTGCAAACCAACAGACTGTCCATGTATCATGAATAGCATAAAGTGTACAACAATGTGCAAATTGAAAGCATAAATCAGGTGGATGATGATGACAGTCAAGATGCAGATGATTGAACACTTTCATATATCTAACATGTTCTCTTAGTGCCGCACCCACTTTGATGCATGTATTCTCCTAAAAGTAAACTTTGATAGTTTGTTAATGTATTCCTAGATGTTATCATGATTTAGGCTTAGCGGGGTTAACATTTTCAAGTCTGTTCCACGCCTATTTAAATTGGAAATGCTTTGTATACATACTTCATGGGAAATAATAAACAACGCGTATTACCAGTACAACATGTTTATACATTTGGGTATTTCACAACTAACAGCTACACTGTACAGAAAGTTATCATACATTAACATATCCTTGGATAATACGCTTTCAGAAAATGTATAACCTTAGTGGCTCACACTGGTAGCAATCAGTCCAAATATAATGGCACAAGTAATATAGCTACATATCGCTTACATTTAATTATATTATATAGCAATTATATAATTGATAACGTTTTAACCGATTCCAACAAGGACTTTATATAAAATACGAAACATTCTTATATATTGGATATTTTAAAAAGCATTAAATTAATTGGAAGTCATAATAGTCACCGTAATAGGTAACAAATAATGTATTGTACATATTGTTAATTAATTTAAAAGTTTACCATATTGTAACATATTAAATTAAATATTTGATGACAGAACAAAGCATCGAAAAGATTCAAGAGATTATTGTACAAAGTAAAGTGAATAAAATATAAGACAATGATTTTGTATTTCTTTAGTTATAGTATGCATTATAGTTACCACAGTTCTATATAATAAATTACATTGAAACAAAATAAGAAGAAAGTTATAATTATATATAAAACATAGTAATATTTTCCAATTTATTTAAATAAAGATTAATTGTTAATTAAATAAATACAGATTGAATTAGAATACGTGTTTTTAATAAAACGTTGACGTTTCACTGCAATTAGAAATACCATTTTATGAGGAATTTTATATGTTATAACTAAAAAATTATTAAAATTTATTACGAATATTACTATGCCTGGAATTGAAACATTTATAAGTGAAACGAATAATTTAATCTAATCAGTTTATCTGTTGACAAATGAAACTTAATAACTACATAACTAACTTATAATTTTTAACACCTTTTTATATCTAAAAGAAAGACTTTATCCATAGTCAAACTATTTAAAAAGCTTACAGATAAAAGCATATATCAAAACAGGGAAATGTTTTTGCTAACAATAACAATAATAATTTAACGAAAGATAAGAATATTCTGATAAACGGAGACAGTAAAACGTATCTGCTATAAAAGAAACAAATATTTCACTGAATGGAAGAATGGAAAAAAAGCGCACTACATAATATATACGAGTATATAATATATAGATACTGTAACTATAAAATTTAAAACCTTTTTTTATAATCAATAAATATGGTCAAAACGAGAATTGACATATTACTAAACCTTTTATAAATTTTCAAATTTTTTATAAATTCTAAAAAGATATTAATCAATATATTTTAATGTGAAATAGTATATCATGGTTGTAATTCAATTAACAAAGGTTTCATTATGCTTTTGAAACGATTAAAATAAGACATCCGTAATTATGTTAACAGTCAATGTGTATGAGTAAAAGCTAAAGTACTGTAGGTTTGATATATTAATGCTAAATTCCTCAAAAGTGAATAACGAATTTACCAGAAATAAGAGAATACAGATTAACAACCGAGATGTGTATTGTGCTCGTCGCCTGTTGCAGTGAATTAGAGTAAACATACAACGTTAATATAGCAGGCAAGAACACAGTGAATACAATTAACCAAATTACAGAAATAATGTAAGTATATGACGCAACTACCAAATTAACACAGTACATTACACTGAACAAATTATATTTATCCGAAACCGTATAAATCGTATTACGAGTATAAATAGTTTATGTCTAAAATACTGTAAGTTTAGTAATCATTAATAAAGCCATTTGTTTTGTTATTTTTACTGGCAAAATTGGTAGCTAGAAATAGAAGATGTCGGTTCAACTGATTAAAAATATACTTTATAATCAATACACAGATAAAACACTTACTTAAACGAAAATTTAAACTAAACTTCTTTCGGGTATTTAAAATTAGTTTAACAGTTAGTTTTTAGTATGCCTCATACATATTGCATTAACATGCTGTGTTCTCTGACATTCACCCAATTTACACTAATTGTGTTGTAAATTGTAGACTGCCGATAAAAATTCATTTGTTACGAATCTCGAATTAAGAAAATCCCCTTCTTTTGGTCCGGTTAGTCCCGTTGTAAGTCAAAGAGTTAACTAGAAGGTTTATTTAACTATTAAATTATTTTGATTTAAAAATAAATTGATAACTTCTTACTTTCCTTAAATATAAAAATGTTATGCAATAAAATACAATACAGAAATAAAATAAAATGGTTAAAGTGAAACCAATATTGTTACATTCTATTTTATTATATTAAGTGACAAAACCCAGATATCTTTGTCTATAGTAGGACGCCCAGTTTTATGAAGTTAACCCTGCTCTGCTTATTGAATATTTTACTGTAATATTTCTGTTTATTATGACAGTTTGTAATTAATCTGTCATTCAACTTACTGTAGTCTTACATTGTATGTTATTACAATGTTTGTACCATTGCTTTCTATTTAACTTACAAAGCCAGGAAAAATAGAAATACCATGGAATGTTGCTACTTAATTTTTGAGTCGTAGAAAATTAATATTGCAATATTGAAAAAGTCGATATAATATATATATATATGCATAATATTGGTAAGAATTATATATATATATTGTTAATTTTGAGGAGCTAAAAAGTTTGTACTTACCGTTGAAATCGCCGAAAAATCTTCGAAATATCACCCTGAGTAGAGGTCTGATATTGTATTTCATTTCAGTTTTGGACAAATGGATCCCTAATTGTTTGCAAAGTAATGGGAGGCTCACATCCACATCCCCCACAGTCTGAGCAAAAATCTTGTATAGCGGTTCCAGGACAAACTCGATGAAGCTACGTTGACTGTCTTCCGTCGGCTTGTTCGAAAATTTTCGACTATTTTAAAGACATGAAATAATAAACAGTCAATTCTATCGTCTATAAAGTTATGCTCCTTTCCATCGCATTTTAGAACTAAAAAATAATGCATATTTTTGATTCTATTATATCTAACTTTAATTATTGTTAAAACAATTGTTCTTTCCTTCTAATAAGTATTATCTTGAACAGACAAGGGAGTCTTCTAAATTTAAAATATAAATGATAAGAAAACGTACAGTGCAAAATTGATTTGTTTTGAATAAATATATTTTAAAATCAAAATGATTATTATAAAATGATAGAATATTAGAATTTTAAGAATTATAATTTCTTTTGACTTCAATATTATTAGAGGATATATACTTCAATTAAATTTCCATAAAACATAACGATTACTGCTTCTTATTGTATATCAGTGATATAGATAGCATGCCATATTGTATGCTTTTTTTGTTTTTCTCATTGTTTTATTGACAATACACGTGTTATACTTAAAAGGCACAATAGAAAAACAAATTAGAAAAAACATTTATATTAAATAAAGTGAACTGCAATTTACAAAAAGGGAAGTTAACATGAAATAACCTACGATAAATGATTGATAACTGTTGTATAAACTATTTAATCTATTTGTATATTATAGAATATATTAAGGGGATCCCTGTTTCATAATATTCAATATTTATATAAATGAAAACAATTTATTTTTTGCATAATATAGTATTAATAAATAAAAGAATCCAGAGGTTTTAAGCATCAAGAAAAATATATGGCACGTACATGTTTTTTAAAAGTCGACAATATTTCAAACACTTGTGATAACTCAAAAAATTGTTTTATATAGCATAAATTAATCCTGGACAAAGAGATTTATGAAATATGTTAATGGTCATATTATTTTTGAAATTCATAAAAATAAAATAATATTTCTGAACTCTAATGAGCAAAGAGTCTATAATAGCAAAAAATGGTTTATTGTGTTTTTCTTCCTAAATTCAGTAGCATACACCATTTATTTACAATGAAAAGAGTATAGTTAATCTATTTTAAGATAGAATTAATTAAAATTTAAGTGAACATATTTTTGTTTAAGCTTTATGACGAAATAAGCAGTTTTATAATGGATTCAATAATATCTTTAGAGTTTGAAGGTGAGGTGCTTGTTCTTCTTGTGAAGTTCGCAGAGTTCTTTGGAGCAGGTTATTTTTGAAGTTGTACTTTGCTCCTTTGGTGCTCTCAATAGAAAACCTACTGACGATGACCACTCTAGCTCATGTCCATCAATCTTCGTTATCTTTGATCCATTTAAGTGCTTAGTCTATGGAGTACATTTCAGTTTAGAACGAGGAGTACTATTTGCCTGCTGGTCTTCTGATGGACTCTATGATCGTTGGTGTTTCGGGATTTCCCTTAGTTATGACTGCAGCTGCTCCCCCATCAAGTTTACTGTTGGCCACTGAGCCGTCAGTGTAAATGACAATGTCATATTATGTGAGGTTGTTTTCCGGTGTCTTCATCGCCCTTTATTTATTCTTAATAAGTTATGTTAAAAAGATGCTCCCATTTCTTGGATGCGAATTCTCTGAGTTCCTTCTTTTGTTTTTCTTCTCGATTACTTTTTTCATTAAGTTGTCTATACGACATCTCAGACTTCTTTCCATCGCGATGGTGGCTAGGATTTCTGCTCAGTGGCTGATTCGGCTAAGTTTGGCTTCAGCCAAAGACTGCTTCTGTAAGGGAGGATTTAAGTAGACCGGATATCCTTCTGGTTGCTTCGAGTTGTAGACTTTCCAGTTTGTTCGTGTCTGTGATTCTGATCCATTCGGGTCCATGCTGGGCTCCCGCATTCGATTTTCGAACGGCATAGAGCTATGTACGTGTTTCTGAGCAGCTTATATTGGAACCTCCATTCCGCATTGGCAACCACCCTGGTGATTTATTTACTTTTTCTGGTCCACTCAACTACTCCTCTAAAGTGTTCGTTGAATGTATCATATGTTATTACTAGAAAGGTCGGGTAATAATTGTGTTTCAGTTTGGTCTCTTTGAGGATGATGGGTTTTGTTTTAGAGTGTTTTGCGTCAAGTAAGAAGAGGCCTACTTCACACTTTTCAATTCTCAGGGTCATGAGCCATTTTTTGCTCCAATAGTGGATAGTGTTAATTACTTGTTGGTATTTATCTTCTTGTCCAGCTGATCTGTTCAGTTGCGTTGTTGATATTAATGAGGAATAGAGTTATAGGTGATAACATTGCCCCTTGTGGGAGTCCTTATCTGAAGGACTTCTCTTTGCCTCTACATCCGTCATACTCAACCCAGGCAATTATATTACTAATCCATTGCTGGATCCATCTGATGAACTTTGGTCCGATTTCGATGTTACAGTTTCATGATCAGCCCGTTTCTCCATACTTACTTTATAGTATGCTTTGGCATAATCAAGTAGACAGAGTACGGTTTTGCTAATTTACTGTGAAAGTCTAATAAGTTGATCTTCCTCTGTTCTGCCTGATCGGAATACCGACTGGTTCTCGCTGAGTATGTATTTATCTTCCAGCAGTACATTCTCTTTTTATAAATGATTCTTTCCACAAATTTTCCTTTGTTTGAAGTAAGGCATACATGGGTCTGTAGGATGAGATGTTCTCTGGGGCTTTGTCTTTTTTCAAGATAGGTATGATCTTTCCCTTGCGCCAGTTTTACTGGACTGATGTTAGATTTAGATTATTGACCTTTGTGCAATGCATTTCAATCGGCCAATACTATTTATAAAATTGAGTAACTTCTTTGAGTTTTATGTGAAGCCCATATAGATTCTCATTCTGGTATTTTTGTACTATGGTAAATATTAATGATATTATCCTCTATTCCTTATACTCTGTTCTAATAACTCTATAAATCAAGATAACTTTTGAGTGAACGTTATCACGTTGTGCAAATATTGTGCACTTTTCATGTTTAATTCTCAGTTTTCAACTTGCACTCGTTTCCATTCGATTTCCTATTTCCAATTCTTTAGCGATTTTCTAATGATACCTACTTGTGACTATGGTTTTGTAGATGAGTGGCACAATATTATTTTTCTCTTGTTCCTTCTTAGGATTGTTGGTCTGCCTCCTCGTTGCCTGTGATTCCCATGTGTTCTCCCATGTGTTCTGGTACCTAAGTACTGGAAGGACACACTACAGCTGTTTTCTCATATCGTCTTTTGTTTTGTGTCCTTCGCTGAGTCTCTTGATTACTCCAAGTTGTATAGAAAGTCCCATCTTTACTTTCTATTAAACAGGCACTTCCTCCGTTTGTTTATTCCTCCTGCACTGATTCGTCTGGCCAAGAAATCAAATTTGACGGAGGACGGGTCAGTTTTTTTTATTCCAGCTCACTTTTAAAATTGAATTTGGTGCCAAATACGCTTACGCACTAGAGTGTTGGCTCAATTTTACTCACGTAATAGACCTC
The DNA here is from genome assembly GCA_036023295.1 of Invenusta paracnida. Lineage (NCBI taxonomy): Eukaryota > Metazoa > Platyhelminthes > Proseriata > Coelogynoporidae > Invenusta > Invenusta paracnida. Next base: position 13,297 of record JAYRBW010133624.1, read on the forward strand.
CTCCTGCCTTACTACATGAACACTGTTAAAATATGCAAAAAGGTTACCAGGCATAATTATATTCAACAAAAATAAAACATTCTTCTTTAAAATTGATTGTTATGACAATATTTTTCATTTACAAGTTAAGGAACCACGAAAAAAATTACTTAATTGAGGATTTGTTATCTTATTTGTTATTCTATAAGATTTCATATAAAGATTGTTTTTTCTAAATAATATACGTAAATTCACTGATTATATGATTTCTTATTAATAAATGTTTTCAAATTTTTGTTTTTAAAATAAACATCTAGCTTTCATGTAATCTTTTAAATTTAACTTTCATTTATAAAAGTGGGTTTATCAAAAGATAAGAAATATTATACCATTAATGAAATTTAATTTTAGCCTTGAAAACTATTTTTATACATATTTTATGTCACGAACAATTTAATCAACTAAAAGTTTGTATTATTACAATTATATTAGATTTAGATATTACTAAAAATAATTCATTTATGTGTTACATAAAAATATATATTTCATATAGAATTTAAGTAATTTATAAATATTAACTGCAAACAAGTGCTTATCAAATTTAAACAAATTTGTTTAATTTCTATATTGAAGCATTTAAACTAAAATTATTAAATTGCGTATAATTCATACAATTTAGAAAAAATATATAATTTCATTAGAAATTAATCACATTAACAATGAAATATGCAATAATATTGTTTGTACTATTACAAGATTTTACAAATAAATAAATAATTATTTTACATTGTATGCATGAATTAGAAATATTTTGCGAAAATGAATTGATATCTAAACAAAAACGACACCGTCGCAAAATAGAAAGCCAAGAATCGAGCTCCTCAAAAGCAAAACATTGAAATGATATCGATGATATGAAGTACAGCCATTAAAAATAATATAAAAAAACGCCAAGATTTAAAAAAAAATTTTTAAAATACATAAACGTATACTAGTAGATCAGTGAATATAGAACGTAGGTATATATTTAAAACGTAAAATTCATTAAAATTGACCTAAAAATTATGAAATTTTTTTGGCAATGGCCCATTTTTACAGAAGCAATGAAACCCATATGAATACAAAAGTAGTTGTTTTAAGTAAGACAATTATTATAACATAGTAAAAATAATACAATTTAACTATTGCCATGATTTTTTTATAATTTGTGTTGCCATATTTATTAAATTTTACAATTTAGATGTATATCTGTGTTTTATATTGATCTATGCCTTTATGTATTTTAAACCAAGTATTGTAACAATTAAATCTTGGCGCTCTTTTTATATCAATTTCTTCGATGGCTGTACTACATATGTACCATCAATATCTTCATTTTAACTTTTTTTTATCTTAGCGCCCTTTTTATATCCATTTCTTTAAAGGCTGTACGTCATATTATCAATATCATTTCAATGTTTTGTTTTGAAGAGCTTGGTTTTTGGCTTCCATTCTTGTTCATATAATAAGAAGAAGAAAAAACAATTTTTCCTCAATATTGACCTCTTTTAAAAAAAAGTATCTAGAAACCTCTTCTAAAGTTCATCTTAGATGCATTGTGTTCCTTAGCGCTTGACGATTACGCTGATACCAAAAATAATCGTTTTAATGAATTCTAGCCTGATTAATTAACGGTCAAACTGTCAAAGATAGGCCTATTCTCCTTAGCATTAATAACTACCCTCTGTCAAGAAAGTCTGCGTGCATTCTATGTATGTCTATCGTTTACGTGTGTCGATTGTTTATATCTATGGTTGTCATTAGTCATCATGCTTGTGTTCTTATCTGCACCAAATATTTAGAGAAAATATTGATTGGTTGTTTGTCTGAATATAAATTAAGGTTAGAGTATCACTTAAAATCAGTTGCACGAAATTGATTGGTTGTTTGTCTGAATATAAATTAAGGTTAGAGTATCACTTAAAATCAGTTGCACGAAATTTTAGAGGAAAAATGGAGCGCGTGAATAGAGCAAGAGAATTATCTGAAGAAACAAGGATGTCAATTCTTTTACGTTATGTTAATATTAGAAACGGTATAGCAGATGAAAGTATTACTGATCTTTGTCAGGAATTCAGAATAGGGAGAAATTATCCAGCATCTCTATATGCAAGGGCTAATCGCGATGGAACTTTGAAATCCAAAACCAGATCTGGCCGCCCTAGTAAAGAGAAAGACATACAACTTCAAAACCAAATGGAACAACTGATCAGAAATAATCGAAAGCAAAATGCAAACTGCAGGCGATTGGGACGATTGTTAAATGTTTCTCATGAAGTGTCCAATCGAATGCGTAAAAGGATGAAAATGAAAATTTGCCAAAAAATTTCACGACCCCCACTGTCAGCAGCTAATATTCAGAAGCGCACAGAATTTGTTAACGAACATCCACGACCCTCACGGAGAACAGCATTTCT
>JAYRBW010133635.1:0-15727 GCA_036023295.1 Invenusta paracnida
TAAATTAAAATGTTTTCTTAAATAACAGAAAATTTATATCAAGTACTAGACTATAAAACAGTAGCATGAATAGTTTTTTAATTCGAGGATAAATAAGAAAATTCGAGGATAAACATAAACATTTGAGTATATTCGAGTATATGAGCGAATTTCGAGGTTATGTGGCCACCCTGCCTCTACCTAAAAAGATAAAGTTTGATAATGAAAAATATGATAAAGAAGTCAGAACAAGAAAGTTTCTCGATAAATGGATGGGAGGAGAGGGAATGGCTAAAACATGACATCTCAAAGGACGTCATATATTGCAACTGCTGTCGACAAAACTCGCCAAATGACAAGGGTCTCTTTGTTATTGGTACGAATGTCTTCAAGCTGGAAAGTATAAAGTTCCATGAAAAATCAACATTGCATGTTCAAAATAGATTTTCCTGTATAGCTAAAAATGCCCCCCCAAGTACCACAAAAGCAGAGGCAGTAATTGACGCATTGACAAGACACAAATGGATAAAGTAACTAAGTTGTTTCAGACAGAACATGCACTTGCAAGGAAGGGACGCCCGTTCTCCGATAAATAGTAATATTAATTGGGGAACTGACATATCCAATGTGGGTGAGACAGGCGAATAAGTTAGTTAAAAGTCACTCGCCTGGTGGCTAGTAAGAATAAAGAGTTACTTGCACAGAGGGCGAGTTGATTATTTTTTTGTAGTTTGCATCCCTGTATAATTAAAATAATTTTCAAAATATATTAGGTAAACCTATTTTATTTGTAATGTATAATTAAAATATAATTTTATTATAATAAAACAAAATAGGAGTAAAATGTTACAGTTAATCAAAATACATATTCATTTTAATTATTATAATTTTTTTACCTGAACAATATCCTTTTATGCATAAAATAAATTTTAAATATATACGAATATAGACATCATTTATCAAGAATTTATATCAAATTTAATTTTGAGAATCCATATTAAATTTCTATTTTCAAAATTTACTAATCCCATAGTAATTGCATTTTATTTTATTTTATTTCTAAATATATATTATGTTTAACAATATTATTCTAAATAACTTTGTCAGACTATTCTGTACAGATTAGTTTTTGCCCAATAATAGCAGATTACAAAACTATCTTTTGTAGTAATCACTTTTAGATTTTAAAACTTATCAAATCATCAACAACACAGTATATTTAGTATTTGTGATGGTTTTATTTCTTGTTTTTATTTTAATACTCGTCTTAAAGGCATTACTGTTTCATTATTAAATATAAAAGCTAAATAAACATATTTTTTCTTAAGTATGGAAGCATTTAATATTTTTCAAAATTTATGTTTTTATCCTGATTGTTTCTCTATTTACACATACATTCAATTTATGTATACTTAAATTCTATAACTTTTATATACAATTTTATACTTTTTAGTTCCATTGTATAGTTACAAACTTTACTAATTTGGTATATATGTATATTGAAGTATGTCTTATTTGCTATAAATATACTCCTTTAACTTAAAAATTTTTTATATTGAACAAATGAAAATTGTAAATTGTAATTGGACAAATTTCCAAATTAAACTTTACCAAGCCTAATAAAGCATAGATTTATATGTAACACTTCAATTTTTAAATAAGAAAAATTTAATATTTTAAAAGATTACAAGCTCTAAAAATATTTTAAATTCTAAAAAAAGTTGTATCAGCTAACGATTTAATACAGTACAGTACCTTATCTATATTTAAAAGGTTATTTTTTTAACTAAAATCTCTAAAAGATCTCTTCTAAAAACCTCACTATATTAATAATTTATTAGAAATTTGATGATATACTAAGTTATTATCTATTCTTCTTTAATTAATATAAAATGGCATTTTAAATCAATTTGTGGTGTTTATTTATTTAATTAAAATTATTTAAAGTTGAATATCACCTGTTGTATAACAAATATGTAATGTCTAATTAATTATTAAAATACTATTTTTAAATCGAATTAATATAGCCATCTATTTGAAGTTATTATCCCCTTTTCCAGCATGCAGTTCCTGACCATAGTTGCCTGTTTGTTTGTGGTTTGTTTGGCTGCCGAGGAGGCTGAGAAGAAATCTGAAAAGAAAGCAGACAGTAAAACACTCGCTGAAAAGTATGGAACTGTTATAGGAATCGATTTAGGAACCACATATTCATGGTGAGACAGCCTTGTTACCTTTGATCTTTAAATGTATATATATTCTAATATGTTAATATTTTACAAAGTACGAAATTGAAGCTTAGAAAATCAAATTGATTTAATGACTTTTGAATAATTTTCTATAAATCACAAAAATAATAATATTAACAATAGTAGTTCTAATTTATAATTATTCATTACTGTTGTTCTTATACAATTTATTATGCATTAAAAATTCCAACCCTTATTAAATATTTTTTACTAACATGATATGGATTTAAATAGAAATATGTTCTTATAGTCCGAAAATTATTTTTTTGTACCGTTTCATACCAAATATTTTCTTTTCTCTTCGACTATATCGATAAGCAAAGTCTGCGAAATACATCAAATACATAGATGTTAATAATATGGATAACTATTAACAGACTATTATCTTGTATTACGCAGATACGGAATATTTAGACTTGATTGTATAAATGCATAACTTACTACATACAAATTCACGAAACAATCATGGATAATAGGTTTTTGAAAGAAGAAAATGTAATATTAGATGAACCACGGTAAGACACCAGAGATATACATAAATATGGAGTTGCTTGATGTATTATGATGCAATATTTCATTATTGACCGATAGTTATCTTTGATGAAACGGCTTAAAATGTATTTCTATTTTTTCAACTTAAATATTATAATTTAGCCTTTATTTGTGTAAGTATCACTATAAGACTAAATTGCTTAAATTATATATTTATACCACTAGAAAGGTAAAAATCTCGAATTTTTATAAACATACCTAATTTGAACAGTGACTAATGTTTCCAATTTAAATAATCAATGAAAATGTTCGTATTTTCATCTTTATAAAGTACCTACATTTTCGTTATTTTACTCTGTTAAGACACTGACTTGTATCGTGAGAATTCTCACCTTAATTAGTTGTCTAGTCACGTCTATTCTATTCTCCAGTGTGGGTGTATTCAAAGAGGGTCGGGTGGAGATCATTGCCAACGACCAGGGCAACCGTATTACCCCCTCCTATGTGGCCTTCACCGCAGATGGGGAGCGATTGATTGGTGACGCGGCCAAGAATCAGCTCACTTCCAACCCTACCAACACAGTCTTCGATGTGAAACGTATTATAGGGCGTCAGTGGGAGGAGACATCGGTTCAACGGGATGTCCACTCGTTCCCATTCAAGGTGCTTGCTCAATTCGTTGAGATATTACTGTGTTTAGAATCACTTCAATTATTTGAGTAGTAACACTAATGTAGTATCATATATTTTTAATAAATTATTTTAAAATCTACCACTTATTAATATTAATTTGTACAGTGTTTTGAGATTATGAATAGACTAGGGCTGACAGACAGTCTGTATAATTATAGGCTTTCAGATTTAATTTATTTTATATTTTAGTTTTTCAAATAGTTTCAAATTTTGGAACAAAAGTAACCTCGACAACTTCGGTTATATGTACATATATTTGTGTGTATCTATCGATGACTCTCTCACAGGTATATGAGAAGGACTCAAAGCCGCACATCAGTGTCACCGTGAACGGCGAGGAGAAGAGCTTTGCACCCGAGGAGATCTCGGCAATGGTCCTTGGCAAGATGAAGGAGATTGCCGAGGCCTATCTGGGCCGAAAGGTGACCCACGCGGTAGTGACAGTTCCAGCCTACTTCAACGACGCTCAGCGTCAGGCCACGAAGAACGCGGGCGTAATCTCGGGTTTGACAGTCCTGCGTATCATCAACGAGCCCACAGCGGCTGCTATTGCCTATGGACTGGACAAGAAAGCGAAGGGGAACGGCGCCAAGGAGACTAAGGAGCATCAGATTCTCGTGTTCGATCTTGGCGGTGGAACTTTTGATGTCTCGTTGTTGACGATTGATCAGGGTGTGTTTGAGGTGGTGGCTACCAATGGAGACACTCACTTGGGAGGGGAGGACTTCGATCAAAGGGTTATTGATTACTTTGTTGAGGTGAGTTCAGCATTCATGCCAAAAGCTCTCATTGATAATTTTAATTACTTAAAATATATATTTATTAAAAACCTGAACTTAAATATGTAATATTACAAGATATGTAATTTATTAAAAACCTGAGATAATTTTAGATAATTGAGAAACTTTATTTTAAATCGTTTTATGTCTCTGAAGTAGATTAAACAATGATAGCCTGAGTTATTGAATACCTGGTAAGGCAGAGACTTACCAGTTATAAAAATCCTTACTAAGGATATTAATTACACAATAACAAACACTATTATTTATAGAACACATATTAATAAGTATGTGTGAAGCCTTATGCAGCATAAGATCAATTATAATTGGGTGGTAATTATTTGGGCTAGTATAATTGTCGGATGGTATAAAAATAATTTACTCGTTATGTGCTAGATTTGTGCTAGATTTTTGTCACTGACGACATAATCGGCTTTAAAATTGATACAAAATTGGGTACATAATACAATTTGTATTTGTAATTGTAATTTCTTTCCTACATCTTCGACATCTTGTATTTGGTTCAAGTATAATAATATTAAAAATAGCTTTTAATGTTGCTGCAATTTAAAAAGCTGCTTTGTTATTAAGATAATTTATATACATTATATATTATTATCTGAAAATGCGAAAAAATATAGATTTTTAATAGTAAGTAATACACTCTATTTTAATAGAAGCAATTGACAAATGTTAAAATGCATAGTTTTTATTCAGAATTTAAGTACTTATTTCTAAATTTTGTACCACTATCATATGAATGTAATTATTTAGTCACTATACTATAACTTTAAATGATTTATCAACATTTAGTCAACACTGTAGCTCAAATCAGTTTTTATTTTTTAAAGCCAGGAGTACGTACGTACTGGGGTTCAAACATGCTAGTTTCAGATTTGAGGGCACGAATTCGATCTACTTGACTGCAGCCCTTCATATTAACTTTTAGTGTAGTATTGTTTATTTTTTTCTAAGGATGACTGGTAATCTACAGTAAATTGATGGACTTTTAAAATATTTGTTCCTATTAATTCTCTTCCAGGTGTACAAGAAGAAGCACAACAAGAACCTGACCACTGACAAGCGCGCCGTCCAGAAGCTCCGTCGTGAGGTAGAGAAGGCCAAGCGAACTCTGAGCAGTGCTCATACCACGCGGGTGGAGATTGAGTCTCTCTTTGATGGGGATGACTTCTCGGAGACGCTCACTCGTGCCAAGTTTGAGGAGCTCAATATGGTGAGTCTTCATCGACATCATTCATCCCTATTTGTGGAGACAGAAACCGAGTATCAGAGGGAATGAATGCATAATATATCGATTCAATGTAAGTCTGGGCCATTGATATTTGATTCTTTGCAGCGATGGAGCTTGCTTGTAAAGTAATATACGATCGTAGATCTGCTTGTAGCGTCTTCAAGTATGTTCACTGTTAATAGTCACTGCGACCGACGTAAAGTCTGTGAGACCTTGTGAGAGGCAAGCGCGTTTAATATCTAAATGGTGTATCCCGTGCACTTCAAGGATTGGTGAGTACTGGAGTCCAACATCTTTTTTACATGTGGGCTCAATCTGTCTCACATCATTGAACATTCCTTAAACACTTATTATGTATTATTATTATTTAATACGCTTTATTCTATTCGACGCTTGAAAATTAGTTTAAATTTAGAAGTTGACCATTGTGGAAACAGTGATATTATCGTACTCGTAAGTAATTTACATCTCGCGTTATCAATTATTTATTAATTTTCAAAAATAACCTACAGTTTTTGATGAAAGTTGTTATATTCAGTTATTTAAACAGACTACTAGACTCGATTCAATATCTCATAAGCTTGAACGGCAATACATTCCTTAATAAACAAGTGATTTTCAGATTTTTAAGTAAAATAAATAAAATCCTCGGTGCATTATAATCTATGACAACTGTTAGTAAACCCCATGTTCTCTCTCATCAGGATCTGTTCAAGTCGACAATGACCCCAGTGGATAAGGTCCTGGCAGATGGCCACCTCAAACGTGATGACATCGCTGAGATCGTGTTGGTCGGTGGTTCCACTCGCATTCCCAAGGTCCAACAGCTCGTCCGTGATTTCTTCGGCGGCCGAGAGCCCAACAAGGGCATCAACCCCGACGAGGCTGTGGCCTACGGTGCCGCTGTGCAGGCCGGCGTACTCAGTGGAGATGAGACAACTGGAGATCTTCTGTTGCTTGATGTCTGCCCGCTTACACTTGGAATGGAGGTGGGTCAAGGATTCTATTTGGTTTTTGGGCCATGAATTTTGAAAATTTGAAACAAAGCTTATTCATTTTTTTACAAATGGGGATTTTTATTTAAGTTAAATTGCAAATGATATTATTTGTCTTCGAAGATGCTGTTCTAATTTTTTATTTTACACAAAAATTTGATTTTATTGAATATTTTATTAGAATTTTATCATTAAAATACTTTGATGCTACTAATACCAGTTAGTGGTACCATTATTACAATCTCATTTCGTTGAAATGATAAATGTTGTCGGCACAACTACAAAATTATTGTAACACACTATTTAACATTACGAAATGTTTATTGACCCTGTTTTAAAAAATAACACAATGTGATTTGTAAAAAGACTGTTAATTATAATCTATGCTACATAATATTATGTTGTCATCATCTAAGGTTTGTGTAGTAATTTATTGAGAGAATTTAGGGAAATTTAATTACATTTCTTCGTTTTTTTGTTGTGTAAAATTCATTTTATCTCCTTGAAGAAATGGCCCATATTTACAAATTTACTTTTTCTGTTAGGGTTGGTATGCATTCGTCGTTTCAGTATAATTTTTCATCCTTCTTCAGATTGAGAATGGTGTGATGGCCAAACTAATCAACCGGAACACACCCATCCCAACCGTGAAGCGGGACATCTTCACGACAGTTCACGACGGTCAGGACATCGTTAACGTGGCCGTGTACGAGGGTGAACGAGCCTTGGCCAAGGACAATCACTTCCTGGGCCAGTTCGATATGACCAACATTCCACCGGCGCCGCGTGGTGTACCACAGATCGAGGTCACCTTCGAGATTGACTCCAATGGTATTCTAAAGGTGAAGTTTTCGAGAGACAAGATAAATTGAGCTGGAGGCTAGTTGTTATTAACTGTATTTTTTAAAAGATTTCTACTTCGCATCTTCCGTTTAAATGACGGATATTTGAAAATCGAATTGAAGAGGTTTACATAGCTACTATTTAATGGAAAACAATTAATTGGATTAGTTGAAAGTGTTTTTACTCCTAAAAATAGTATGCTGGTCTATTCTTTCGAAACACGAATCGATTTGCTTGTGTGTACTGTTCAAAATTGTTTTAGATTTTGTTATTAGATATATATTTTTACAGAATTATGTTTCAAATATCGTGTCTAATTTCTTTTTTAACATGTTGAGTTGTATATTACAGTATTATAATATCTTCGTATATTTTCTTATTTATTGTTGGTTATATTTATAGGGATTCATGCATTTCTGAAACATATACTACCGGGTGATGCAAGTTATCTATACAGTTACAAAATAATCTTCTAGTAGGAAAATAGTTGAGGGAAACTGTTAATTTTAATATTATGTGCATACCAATACTTGGTGTCTGTTGTGTGATGGTAGGCTTTGAAAGTCTATATGACATGATTAATCAACATTTAAGACTTGCGATAATAATAATCGATACACTTTTTGTTATTTTAACTTCTGTCATATCAGATAATTCTTAGTGACTTGAAGGCTTCTTAAATTTAGCTTTCGTTTTATTTCTATCGAGCTCATAAGTTCTAACCCTGTTCGGTATAATTTTTAAATAATTTCTTATGATATATCTAACTAAAAAATAGGTGTATTTATGTATGTAAATAGATGTATTTTTAAGCTTTATTATGTAGAATATTATCAATGGAAAAAGGTTAACCGTTATTTCTTAAACCTGGTCGATTATAACTGTTGAACACGTCACTAACTTATATTTGTTTACAAAGAGAGCACGCTTCTTATATTTTCACTTAGTGTCTATGATTTAGTATTATTTTTCTTAAAATAAAAGAATAAAGAGTAGTACACATTGTAATAATATGTATGTAATTATATATTCATATAACCTGCTTTTGTCAATATTGTATAAAAAACAGGGCTATTCCCACGTAGACGTCTAATCGACATTCTTATTATTAGGTACCTCTTATGTTAAAATCAGGTACTCTTTTAAGATTATGTTTTGTAATAGTATCAAGTTACTCATTTTTCCTGTTTAGAATAAAATCATGTTGTATTTCAGTGCCGCATGCAATTCAATTATAATAATCCAAATAACGTGTTCTCCAAAAACAATCACAACGTGGACACAAAACTGAAAAGAAAAATGTTATTGTGGTGCAAGGAAATGCGAAGTGCATGCGTAAACAGTACCTAACATTAGTGAAGAAAAGGCCACGTGGATTTGCACAGAAGGGAAGCCTGTTATATACTAAATAATTGTAAGAAAATATCGCCAGCTGAATTGTTAAAATAATGCTTGTGGGGGTAAATATAATTGAAACATAAATAAATCAACTTGACAATAAGAGCAGCGCGCACCATATTCAGCCAGATTTTGGTGTCTGTCGAGGTAGTTATTTGGAAGCTTTTGTTTTAATTGTGGAAGGGAAGGGGAGACAATAGAGGCTTTTCACTGGTTTCTCCCGTTTTTCTCCTGAAGTATCCGCACAACTACACACAGACTACTACAAATGCAACTACAAACTACAAAGTATATTGTAACTATGTAACTGTTTTATTTGCACGGGCGACCGGTGAATATTGAAGCGCAAGGTGCTTTCTCGTGTTAGTTGTTGACTCTTACTTGTAGTAGTGAGGGCGATTGTTTGTCAAGTATGTATACTCTGAGTGAGGTACTACAAACATTGTTTTCACGCATGGTGTTGTGTTGATAGCGTATTTGCGCCCCCCCCCTCTTATCGCAACTATAAGCGACAGCTGCAGACTATAGGAGTGTGTTATCCTCAGGCCGATATATATTATGCCTCCTTACAACTTGCTTTTATAAGTAGAATTAATTTCCCAGTAAATGCTGGATTACCTAGTTTCCATTGTTAAACGTGGCATTCGGGACAAGTGTACGTATGTGCTATGGTCATTAATCGTTTTATTCTAAGTCTATTGTGTGTGTGGCAACCCGGTATTACACAACTATGACTTTTGACAGATTGACACGTACCTATATTTGAGAGTGTAGAAAAAAACTAGTAGGTACTACTACTATTGTAGTTAGAATTCAATTTTACCGAGGTCGTCGAACTATGTGTATAATTAAGAAATTCAATCGGATGTAGTATGTATCAGTATGCGTTGTATTAAGTGTTCGACCTTTTACTGTTTTTATTACATATTATTGTATTAAAATTCAGTTTGATAATGAATCCAGTTTTAATAATTGTTTTTTAAACGTGATACGTGATATTTTACACTTTTGATTGTCATTAAAATACTCTAATAGGACATGTGCGCCACGTGAATAAAACGTAAGAAATGCAAAGACATGCGCTTAGTACGTCAGTATACGTGCACATGTTTCAACGTAATTAAATGTATTATCTCATTACTTACAACCAGTGACTGCTTTCAATTCAACTTAAATTATTATGAGAACCGGAAACGGGAAAGTTAGTAAATACCCTTCCATTAGCGAGGAAGTTGTTCTATTAATCTTTTTGTTGGTTTTCTGTAAACAAATACCTTTCTTAATATAACTACACTAATTGCCATTCATTTGTAAGTTTAGTTTAATAGCTAATTATTATGAACATATGATATTAACTACTGTTTTCCCTAGCTCTTTATTTCGTTCTCATTGAATGTATTAGGTTAGCGCTGAGGACAAGGGCACTGGGCACAAGCAACATATCGTCATTAAGAACAGCGAGGGACGATTGAAACAAGATGAGATTGAGAAGATGATTAATGATGCTGAAAAGTTCAAGGATCAAGATCAACAGGTACGATCTATATGAAAACATGTATTTATGTTTAATTTTACGTTGACATAATTTATTTTAGTTAATAAATAATTATTGTTATATTTGGTGGAAAATACTTTTCAATTTAAATGTGAGGGACACTTAAGGGCCATTTCCACTAAGCGAGATACGACGCAACGACATTTTTAAAAGTAATATTATTCAATTGGACTATGCCCGTGGCGTCGCGTCGAGCTGGTTGGGCATGGTCTCGTTGAATAACATTGTTTCAACTTTTTATTTGCGTCGCGCTTAGTGTCTCTCACATTTAATTTTCATCATAATTTAGATTATGTATTATTATATATTGTATTATGAGAAAAATTATTGGATTTTCTATTTACTATATTAATTATAATATGTATGAATATTATTCTACCACGTTGCCAATTTTTTGTTTCGTTATTTAGGAATGACACGTATTACCCATAATCTATTGAAGTAAAATTTTAATTAAATAACATTAATGGTTAAGATTTTTATATTACTTATGAATGTATATTAGTAGTAGAAATATTAATATACTAATTTAAATTTTCTATATTATTATTAAAAGCACAATGAAAATATATGCGCACATAGAATATTATGTACTTTATTGTAGATTTTAGTTAAAATAATTTGATTAATATTATTACATACCGCTTTAGATTCGACTGCGTGCCGAGGCACGCAGTGAATTGGAACAGTACGCCTACAGTATGCGCACTCAGGTGAAGGACAAGTCACGTCTTGGCGGTAAGTTGTCCGCCTCTGACGTCACCAAAGCCGAGACAGCCATTGAGACTGCCATCGATTGGTTGGACAATAACAAAGAGGCCAACAAGGACGAAAACGATGCTCAGCGCAAAAAGCTGGAGGATGTAGTGCAGCCCATGGTCAACAAGCTGTACGGCGCGGAAGATGAGAACACGAATAAGAAGCGTGGTGATGGACCAAAACAACCTCCGGTGCGCGATGATTTGTAGGCTCCAATTGCCTCCATGTGGATTAGATATCTTTCAATTGTTGTGGTTTTGATTATAACACTGGACTTGGTTGGTCTTGTCTCTTTCTCCTTTCTGCCTTCCATCGTTCTATTTTGGTTTTCTATCTCATTTGGATCGCCACTCTATCCCTCTCTCTATTTTTTCTCCATTTCACATACGTTACTGTATTGGAAACTAGAATTTCGTGCCTGTGCGTTGACCACCATAATCAATACATGCGTTCATTCCTTTTCATTGCCTCCCATGTATTATTGTATTTTTATGTTTTATGCTTGCTGTCATGTTGTTGTTTTCTTGTTTTCTCGAATAAGTCAATTTTTTCTGTTACTTCCCCCTCCCTAATTACTTGAAAATCAATTAATCACTGAGTTTCTTCGTCCAAAGCCAAAACTCCACGTATTAAATGCAATTATTACTAATTTGATGTAAATGTTTACCAATTAACACCAAACAGTCTCTCAATCAACAATCACCAAGAATATATTTTGAGTCCAAGTTTCGGACTCGAATAACATATTATAACACAACTCAGTTCTTACCTACCAACTTTAGTCGCATCCATCCAGTATTATCTGTTGTCAATTAATTGTTTTCTACTTTGCGCTTCAAACAGATGGCATATATTGCGACTATCGGCTCTGGTAACTCCTTGAATTGACTTACCTCCTAAAAAATCAAACACCTCTCATCAAACAAAACGTTATAGATATACAAAATAGATATACCCTCATTCATTGTTTTGTTATTTTCAATGATGAGTATACAAGTATTAATTATAAATATTTATTGAAACAACACACTTGTGTGGTTTGTGGATCAAGTTTTTATTTATTCATGCCCCGGGCATCCCTCTTTTTTTATAATACTGATTGGGGTTATTTTTTTCAACGTTCACGTTTGCTATTGTATGTACATGTAATATACTAACTAATTAACTGAACTGCATACATACATGGCAGGTGACGTTTTATTGTGTACTCTCATTCCTTGCTGTTTTTGTTCTGTATATTGAATACTGCTACATTCGTACGTATGGTATGTTCTTCACGATGTGTTGATGTTTTTAATAAACTCGAGATGACAAAGATGAATTCGAAGTTGGTTCTCTTTTTAATATTTAGGGAGTGATTTTGGTAAACGGCATTAGGGTAGTCGAAGTATTTAAGTAATTTTAACAAACTGGTTATCAAACACATCGTACTTTTTCATTAATCATATCGCTAAAATACCACTGTCTTCCATATTTATATTGTATTTTTTTAAGTGTTCGTTTGAAAATATTAAAACGACAATTTTGACCCGAACTTCGTAGTTTTAAAAACTTTAAATTGACCAATACATTAAAACAAGTTTTTCTATCAAAGCACGACTAGTTAACTGCTTAAACTCTAACTAAAAATGCCTAGATATAGATTTTGATAAGCAAATTATGAACACTGCTTTCACAGTATTATAGATTAATTTTGCTGTTGTTTATACAAGTAATGATAGAAGACCTAAGTACAACAGATACATGATTTATTGTTAAATCAGTAGAAAAAGACTTAATCTTTCTTATATCATGCGTAAGTAAGTGGTATAAAGCAAAGATTATTCTATGATATATATATGTACGTAATAAAAAGTAGACAATTTATTATTGATTAAATTGTAGTTGACAGCAGTGGAGCCAGTTTTTGTTTCGACCTTAATAGGTGTCTCCAGCGCACATCCCTTGTGAATACAATTGAAGAATACCAGAAATTTAAACTAAAGCTTTCATTCATATAATAAAATACTTCACGGATGATTGTTCGGTGTTAGACGAAGTTCTTAATATAATTAAGTTAGTTTGTCCTACACTTAGCAGTCCTTGAGAATACCATGAAACAACTGCATCAAACTTCATTTGACATAGAATCTAAAGAAGTCATTTTTCTAATTTTTATGCTGTTTAGATAATTAATACACTAGATTATAGAATTTTCAAATTTGTTTCACGTATACTAATCAAAGGCATTATTCCGAATTAAAAAATAATATCAGATAGCCATGTATGTTTACTCATTGACTAATTTTGACGTTCATAATATCTTTCCGATAATAATTTCCGTTTTCATGTTATTTACACAGCTCTCAAATTCTTAAATTAAAGATATGTTAGTTTATTGTGTTTCAAATGTCTTCTTTGTCAGAGTTTAAACCTTTTAAATTAAGGAAATATTAATCAGATTGCACTCAATTTTCCTCATTGTTCCAATTATCGCTTATAAAAGACTTGATTAAGCAGATATTTATGTATATTTAAGGCTGGAATTTTTGCATTTACAGAGAACTGCACATAACTTCCTCAATTTCTAGTTTTCCAGAGTCTTATAATATTTATTGTAACAGAGTAACATTCTTCTATAATTGCTTTATTTTCTTCTAATGAATTATTTTAATAACTTTAATTATTAATTTAATATATTTAGAATAATTGCAAATTAATCGATAATATAATTCTAGATACTCTGTGAAATACTAAACAAAGACCAAGATAGAAATGGTCATAGTAATGAATAATTAGCTTAGTTATTATGTATTACAAAAGTTTTTCTGGTATACAAAACTCTATGAAATATTTAGCTCCATGAAATTTATAACGATTATCTAATGATACAATTATATAAATACAAATATCCATCGAGTAACATTTATAATAATTTAAACATAGAAATAAAACAATATTCAAAAATTGTAATTACTTTACATAATTATGACAGATCAAATTTTAAAACATTTTTAATTTGCCAACAAACAGTGTACACATTATTTTTCGATCTTGTGGATAAGTGAAATATATATTTTCAGAAAATATTAAGAAAATGATAGTCAATATATGTATGCAAATATTATTCTATAAGACTAATGAGGATAATAAGACTAAATGATTATAAGGTAGAATTGTTGCGTAATATATATACATATTTCATATGCTATAGAAAAACATGTTGCAAGCGAAGAGGTTGTCCTATAAATAAATAAACAAAAGAATTGTGATATTTAAAGTATAAGCACAAATTAATCAGTCACAACTGTTATGTTTTAGTTGTCCCTGTAAAATATTGTACATATATATAAATACATATTAATAGAAGTGAAAACCAGAAAGAACATTTTCTTCGCTATATATATTATCTTAAATTACCGGGTATGGCCAATACAACAAAACAAAAAATATGAGAAAAGTCAAGAAAGCTGAAAAAGTGGGGAAGAATTGTGTTTAGGTAGTCTATAATAAATGTACTAATACATAATAAATAATGCAATTTTCGGTTTTTCTTTATAATGTATACAGAGTAGTTACCTGCCTTGCAATTGATTGGCTTGCTTTTATTAGCTCTACTAACCAATCAATAATCAGCTTTGTGCATTTATAAATCTTTCTAGTTAATAATGAATAGGTCATTCACTTACAATAATTGTAAAATATTTGCTTTACTCGTCGCATTTTCTTTGAATTAAATTCTTGATCTATTTTACATTTTTTGTGTGAGATATTTTGACACCTCACATTATCACCAAATCATGAGTCGACGCATGAGCCTGGCGATCAGAAAGGAGGGGGGTTCAAACCGCTCAGCTGTGCGTTTTCCTTCGGACCTCGTGTTTTTGGACAACATTCGGGAGAACGATCTGTCTGCCGCCAAGGAGATGTTGCGCCGAGCCAGTGTCAATATTGATATAAATGATCTCGGTCATTCTGGTATGTGAAGATATAGTATAAAAGTAGTACGTATTACAATAAATATATGTACATAGTAAATATGAACATACGTAAATACTTGTTTGTTCCAAAATAGTAAAAAAAACACAATACCAATATAATATAACTACTTTAACAGAAACGTTTATAATATTTGTTGTATATACAATATACACATTAACACTCAGAAATGTTTAATAAAAAATAAGTAAATTAATTTTATCAATCAATATATATATTTTTTCAAATTATTTTTATATTATCAACGTAAATAATACATTGTGTATCTTAATATTCATACATAAAAGTAGTATTATATATATAGTACCTAATTACAGTTAATATAATATTATTATTAATAATAATAATAACAAGTGGATGCTAATGGTAAATATACAGATAATTATCTTTTCTTTATTTATATGTATATATCTATATACAATAATGTGCATATTAATCTTAATGTAAGGCCCCAAAAGACTTAACAAAAATTACTATCATTAAGATTTGTACCCATTTATAATTATATATTTACAATATAAATATAATATTTAATTCGTATTAGACACATTTTCGTTTTGAAATATACTTAGATTACAAATTATTTATAATTTCAACTATATATAATATAGATACCTATATTGTTTTTGCTCCCAATACAGCATTAGTAATAAGATAAGTAAGAAGAGCACTTGCTGTAATTTAAAGTGTATTATAGGCACAAATTTTCGAACCTCTGGTTCCTAGTCATGCGACGTACATAATGATCATTAACAGAA
>JAYRBW010133646.1:0-15727 GCA_036023295.1 Invenusta paracnida
GTTAGTACTAAACATCTAGGGGGTTGATTGTTGGGACCTCGTTCCATTAGGCTGGAGCCTCTGGGCTCCCGGACTATATGTAGTATAAAATAATTCATGTATTTACCGGCAACTGTGAAATATTGTTTCCTTCAATATTCAGTTCCAAAAGTTGATTGCACTTTGCGAGAGTGGCGGGGAGATTTCCCAAGTGGTTATATCTGAAATTGAAATAAAATCATCACAGTTAAAATCTACAGCATAAATTTCGGAGATTTACATTAATTTACACATGATGAATATGCAGCATATATTAATAATAATCAATATCATATGTCAATAACGACTAGCGGGTAAATAGTTTTGAAAATATTATGAGCGCTCAATTAACTTTTAATAGTTATTGAAACATAATATGTTGAATTTAAATAATTAGACAAGTATGTCACCTCAAACCAAGACGCTGCAGATTTTTCAATTGTCCCACACTGTCTGGCAATGCACTGAGCTCATTATGTTGAAGATTAAGAGTTGAAAGTTGATGACAATTTCCTATTTCTGAAAAAATAAATAAAATTCCAAATATATTAAATACATAAAACAAAGTTTACTGTAAAATTAATAGAATATCTCTTATTATTATAAAGATGAGTAAAAATAAATCAAAATTGCTTTTAAATACATCAATTTGTACAAAAATATCACATTATTATGGCCTTATAAATCTTGTAATTTAAACACGATAACATCAAATATTGTATCTACAAATATACAAAATAAAATCCTAAAAAATAAAAATGCCTCGATAATTATGCTGTAATAAAAATATACAGTAATATAAACTTTACATTACACATTATGTTAAAAATTACCTGTTTTATTTAATAAATAGATTTGCTATTTTTAAAATATATATAACTTTATACATACCATACTACAGCATAAACGCGTTTTATCCTTTAATTAATATTAAATAACGGTATGATCAACGAGCTAAAATTTACAATTATTAATTTATTTAATAAATACATTTTAAATAAGCTTGTACTTAATAATATTCAGCTTATACAAAAGTATACCATTCCATATTAATATGCCTTATATTAAAAATTCCATTTTGTAAATAAATAAAAAACGGAAGCAACACCCTACAATAAGACAAACTACAATCTATCTAGATAAAAATTAATCATAATACTTCCATAATTAACGAGAAAATATCATTTGATCCACTAACAGCTTACGCTATAGCTGTTACATATAGTGAAACTAATACATCTTTAGGAACAGGGTATGTATGGAATCTACAAATACCTAAAATACACAGGTATAGACAAAATAGGGTCAAAATTTGTTATTGACTACTGGTTGTTAACATTTGCACACAGAACAGGTAGGTGTAAAAGCAATGTTAGGAAAACAAGTACAGACCGGACATCAAACAGTGGTAGACTTTGGAATTTAGCAGCAAAAAATACGATAACCTTTTGATGGTATATGGAACCTCGAACTCCTAAGAATATTTGTGTTCTCTCTACACCATCTTCAATTAATTATATTAGTCCGATATAAAATTGTAAATCATATAAACATACAAGTAGTAATTACAAATCTATCAACACATGTCTTTCTTTGAGAATAAAGCAACACAATCAATGGTGTTATATTTTAACAGATCATACACTATACAACGTAAATTTGACTAAACTGCTTTTTTTCTTGAAATTTGTTTGCCAAGAAAATACTAGTTTCATGTTTGCAATATTTGTGAAATTTATAAAACTATGAAACAACGCATTGTAATATTACAATAATAAAGCTAATTATCGGGGTTTCACGAAATAAAAAATATCCTAAAAGATCATACTTTCTGGGAGAAACTCCAGATGATTGTGAGACATGTCGAGTGTTCCAAGGTGAACCAAGTTGCCAATACCGGGAGAGTCAGGTAAAGTGCGAATCTTATTTTCACGAAGAATCAGAATTTGCAGTTTCTACAATTTAAATAAAGTGGTGAAAAATTATTTGAAATCTAGTATACTCTCTGTTTAGGAATGAAAAATCTAAAATCCACAATAGTGCAAGAAAGTTAAATATCTATTAATGAGTACATGAAAAATAGTTTACAATAATTAAAACAATATTTCAAATTCACAATAATCTACTAAAATAAATGATATTTTAAATTAGTATTAAAAACGGCAGATCATAAATTGAAAATAATTAAAAATTTGTTTTCTAATAATGTATTACAAAGAACGTAAATAATATAAATGTATAGGACGTGAGGCGTAGCACGTGAGGCGTAGGACGAACAATTGTTATTTTTTTCAGTTAAAAGCCATTAAAACAATTTGAATATTTAAAATGAACTTAAATTATTTGAAAAAAATAAAACATAAATAAATAAAACTTAAAAACATTCGAATGCTATTGTACCTAGGAACGTGCTGAAACTTTTTCAATTTTCAATTTTTAGTTTCAATGTTGATTTAAAAAGTATTATTATTGAGACATTCAAATAATTAATACTATACAACATTGATGGCAAAGCTGGATTCACTATGTTTACATAGTAATGATGGGCTGATAATAAGGCCCTTTTTATAACGGCATTTTACAAGTGATCAATAAAAGTGACGTAACACACTCTATACGGGAAATTAGACGGGCTGATTTAATAAACTTATTATGTAGTCAAAACAGCCGCGCAACTGAACAGCAATTTATTAAAGCTACTTACAGCTGTTTAATTGTACTTAGAATGGTAGTTTAAATAAATTATATTTAGCTATTACTCGCTTAGCTAATGTCGGTGCATGGCCCACACTACTGTTATCTGGACCATTTACTGCCATGTTGCGTCACCCAATAGTGTACTCCACCATTGCTGTAGTATTTAGGAACCTTACCTTGGAAAAAATACATTTTTAAATAAATAAAAAAAAAACAGAAGAGAAATTGCGAAACCTAACGCCGTCAAGAGATTCCCGAGTGATTTACTACTGGAATGAGACCAGCCTTGGCCAATATCAGACATATATTAAGCTAAACGTAAATTGAGATAATAATACGCAGGCATTACAATACTTTATATTTAATTATACAATTCAACGCACATCAAATATAGTTAAATAATATAGATTGGTGGCTACGCATATTTAATATGCATGCACTGCATATTTTTGTACTTTAATTGTTCTTTCTCTTTTGGTATTGTTACACTTAGAATGTGCTTTTACAGATTTCGTGTATAAATTTCATAATAATAATATTATTGTAATTTAATGCAGCTGGGGCTGCATCACGACAATGATACGTTTGTTAATTTTTGCTACCGGGGCGTCATTTATTACTAAAATATTCCTGGCTCTAAATAAAGTTAATGAACGTTTGTGAAAGTTTAGCTAGTCGCCAATTCTTGTGCTTGAATTTGATTTAAATCTTGAATAACAAATAAGTTGTGAAAAAGAATCAGAAAGGGTCAAGAGTTGAAAAGAGTGGGTCGTATGAGCAGAAAAGTGATTTTCAGTATTATTGGGTAAACCCAGCGGCCGAAGTAATTGTCAGTATTTGAAAGTGAACCCAGCGAGTGGTCAGACGAATTTGAGGATTTGAATCCTGTGTTTGGTACGTATCATTTGTCATAAATTACTAATCAAATATTGAGGTTAAATCGCGTAACTTAAAGCGTCACAAATAGAAAATGAGAATTTGTAATTGGTAACTGGTTAATTTGATAATTAATATACGATCCTAATAATTATCTTGATTATTTTTACTGCCTTTCTTTTGGTAAAGAAATTATTGTGAATTTAGAGATACTGTTATTATAATTTAATTACTATTTGATAACATTTGGTTCCCCGACCGGGAGTCGAACCCGCCTGGGTGAGAGCCAGGAATTCTTTAGTAATAAATGACGTCTCAGTAGCACAAATTAATAAACGTATCATTGTCGTTACATATCTGTGGGAACAATATTGTTAAAATACCTGTTACAAAATATTTTTTTTGAAGATATATTTTTTTTTACTTTATTGAGTATATTGTGTAATATTTTGCGAATTCATTTATTTATAAGCTTATAAAGCGTTATAGTATAAAAGTTTGAATATTTACAAAATGCTTGATACCAATAATCACATTAAAAATATTATATAAAACATCATATAAAATACTTTTGTTCTGTTAATTATAGCCCAGTTAAATTATCTTATCGGGTAATAACAGTTCAATACATTGAATTAGTGTAAAACTAGTTGCTAACGATTTAAAAAATAAGAATAGATAACATTTATTTCAAAATGATTTATTTATTGGGTGATGTATTGACTTAAAAAGCTAAATATAGCTCCATGATACTAAAATAACACATCAACAAGAAATACGAGACACCTATCTGATTACCAGGCAGTACATATTCCGTTCTGGTTAAGGCCAGTAGTAGTACCTAGGGGAACAGGGTTACGTGTTACTTAATTATTGGTAATCGTAGTGGTGGAAAGTGAGAAAAGCAGCAGCAGATAGCAAGAGAAAGAGTGAGTCAATAAACGCAGTTACTTAGGCCATGAGTGGCAAACTTAGGAGGCGACTGATAAATTGAAAGCCGTGCGAACTCCCACGTACGTAGGTTACCCTTAATCTATTGGCACGAATGATGCTGCCATATCTTTTAAATTACTCCAATTTATAGAATTCAAGCATTATGCATAGTTGAATAAAAAATGGTCTCACCTATGCGCATATTAAACGAAAGAAGAACGAAGAACACAGAATATATATTTTACTCATATTTTAGCCATCAAGGCATACAATTAATTATTATTAGAACGAAGAAAGGGAAGTAGAAAGCCCAATAATTATTATAATGACGTATTAGATTCAAACTTTAACACCTTAAATTGTTTTATCTAGCTTAGAATCCACTATTCGTTCCTTTTGCCTAAAAATGTGTGAATAGTTTTTATTTTATATTAAACTGAGATAAGAAATTATATTTCAAATCAATTACACTAGCTGATCGTGTCTTGGTTAATATACTGATTCTGAAATAGTCTTAATATTAGTCGATATAATCTAATAATAAAAATAGGAAACAATTATTTTGTTATTACTATTAAAGATGGCTAGCTATATACATTTCGGGAATATTTTGTTATGTTATTAAGTGTGAAAAATACTTAAGGTCTGGGCAAAAGTCACGCATCAAAAAGATAAATATACGTCATAATATTAATTGGTGCTTGAGTTTCAATTGTATTTGTAACCATTTACATAAAAATCACTAGCAGCGACCTCTTTAACCAATTATGTGTAATAATTTGTATTAATGTATGTATACTAATTATAACTAATAATATAATTCTTTAGGTGACCAACTAGACCTCGCAAGAGACTTTGATCTCCGTTTTTTATGAACAACAGAATTTTATTATTATTTCATTAATTTAAAGTTTAAACAAAATTCACAACTCTGATAATTTAAATAAATATTTGTTCTGTCAGAATTTTGAGTTTGCTTTAATAAGTTTTAAATATTATTTCGGTCTAACTATCAAATTCGACGAGGCTTCCAACTTACGGAGAGGTTGGCGATCTCTTCATCAAGCTCGCGTATCCTGTTGAATCTGAGCAATAAGTGTGTCAGGTTGGTGAGTTGGTAGACGACTGACGGGAGCTCACAGAGCTTGTTGTGACGAATATCAAGCATGCGCAAGTGCTTGCAGTTAACTAGGGTGTCGGGCAGTGCTGTCAGAGAATTTTCTTGGAGCATCAGGATCTCCAGATGTGTTAGTTGGCCAACTTCACCTAGTTATGGAAGCAATAGATGGAATGTTGGGTGTGCGCATTGATCATTGGGAAATGTTTCCCCTCTAGAAACCGCATCTACTAGGCTACAGTAAAGTTAATCTGCTATTAACAGCATAAGAACCTCGAGTCTAAGGGGAAATTTAACACATTTCTACCAGCTATAGTCAGAGGAATTTATCAGGAAATACTAGTTGAATACAATGTAACAGCCGAATCATTAAATCAATAGAATAAATTAGACTGTTGCAGATTAATGGTAGAGAAAAATCCATTGATGAAGCAAGAGAAAACCTGACGGGATATAGTTAGTGTTTTTACAATTTTATGCATTTGGATATGTTTTTATAATCTTTAATTGGACGCAAAACTAAGAAATTTTGATATAATTTAATGAGATCGTTTAAATTCTAAACTAAACTTATATGGAACTTTTATTATTATTAAAATTATCAAATATAAAGGAATTAACAAAATTCAAGTGCAAAATACAATCATTAAAGATGGCAAAATTTTGAAAGAATAAAATCAAAATATTAAAATGCAGAAAAATCTTGTAAAATCGCAAAATCTGTTAAAAAACGCCGTTAAATTAATGCATGGTCATTTAGCATGAATTTCAGAAGATTAATAATTTACAAAATGAATATAAGAATGCAAAAGAGAGTCTGCATACAATATTATAAAGATTTTGCAGCAATAAAGCAGGGAATGATGTACACAATAATTGAGTATTGCAGGCAAGACTGCATTGCAGCTAAGCTACGTCGAGGGTTCCCAGGATGTGCTGTACTTTGTCTGTCTGCAAATATTAACACTGCATACTATGCACTACTACAATCTTTAGTACACATTTTATATCAAGTATGTCTACCTAGTCGAATTTAGAAAGTAGTAGCATTACTTAGTAGCTCGTCTCTACAAAGTGTGTCTAGGAGACTGTGTGCCACAGAGTCTCCCGTATTCTATCTCGGTAGAATCGTCGTCTGAGTGTCAACTTGTAAGCCGAAGAGTTCCAGGTCAACATCCGAATAAACCCGGAAAAGCGGGGAGAGGGGGGAGACAACACTAGCCCTGGATTTATCGACCGTGTCCTTAGGTGATCTTCACAACAGCAATGACGTCTATCGAGCTAACTAAAACTACTTGCTTGCTTGACTGTCCTGAATGAGCGCGATGCAGAGGCAGTGGAGATATCCTATACGCAAACCTTGCCGAGCGAGAGTTTTCAGTAGTAGTAGTTTGTTCTCGAAGGAGGTGAGATGACGAGAGAGAGAGAGAGACATGGGGGGGGAGGAGAGGGGGAACGTCTGCACCCTTCAAACTCAGATTTGGCTCGCCTCTCATCGTCTCTTGAATTTCAACTTTTGTAGAGAAGAGATCGACTCCTCACATTTTATCCCGTTCTCTTCGACTTGAGGTAAAGAAAGAATCCCTCATCCTCCCTTGGTAGGTAAATAGTTTTTGTTCCTCACCCACACCCCCCATCCGCTCCCAAGGAGAGAGAATCTTAAAACAAAGTCGAAGCGCAGCGGGTGAGGGTATTTCACAACTCTGACGTCACAGACAACTCAACCAATAGTTGAAGTTCACCTCCAGCCCCTGGATAAGGCGATGCGAGATAAACATCGCAAATTAATATTGTGTTTTAACATCTGACAACATGATTAAATATAGTATGTATTATAATCTGACATATAGATAAATAGAATAATAACAATAATAGTTAAGTCTAAAATATTCAACAATTCAGCCTATCGATTTCAAAATAAACAAAGGAGTTACTAATGAATTATTTTCTTGCAAGTTTAAAAAGCAAAACAAAATTAATTTAAAATAAATAATTATATAAAATTGGTAATGAACACACTTTATGAAAAACTGATTATAAATTTGGTTTATGTATAAACATAACACTAGCAAAGCATTGATTTTAACCCTTAGAATAAGAACCCGGAAATATAATAGCAGACAGTTAGTTAATTGGCAGCAATATACAAAACTGTGCAGAAATAAAAGTATTCCAATGTTCTCTATAATACGTCGTTCAATATTAATATAACAGCGTATTACGGAGGACGATATCATCATGATACTAATTTACAACAATAAAGAACAAAATTGATAACTAAAACTTTGAAGCTAGCGAACTTTACTAAACGTACTATTATAATAACGCACAAATGATAAAAGTGAATACTAAATACAACACTATAAAATTAGTTGAAATTTTGAAAGAAATTAATTCGAAATAATAAAAGACAACCATATAACCACTAGAGATATTTGCAATGATTGTAATATAGAAGCTGTTCTTCATTTCGTTTTTGTTTAATTATTTATATTTAACAATATATCAAATACCTAGATATAGACATTTTAAAGCACTGTTTACCTGTTACACTAAAGATTTAGACAGAGTATGATATTTTAATTTGTATTAAAATTATAGCATACATAATCCATAGATCAGTTTTTTTAAGTTGTATATTTTTATACAAGGATATAAATGAAATGAAAACTATCTCAATAATGTTAGGAACTGCTAAAACGTACTGATGTAAATATAAACATATAATGGTACTTACAGGGCAAACGCATTAATTTATTGCTATATAGATAGAGTTCTTTCAGGTGGGCAGCCAAATCACGTATTGTCGTTGGAAGAGAAGTGATCTGACTTTTAGAGAGATCAAGACGTGCAGTGCCGTCTTCTTTACTCTTGCTTATCTCTTTGGCGGCATCCTGGGTGCAAAAAGGGGATAAAATATTTCACTTATAGATGGCCACATACCTAGTTTATATAAATACAAAATAAATAAAGGGAATAACAAAAATGTATTGATTTGCAATTCTTATTTTTTAAAGTACTATATAATGCAACTTTTATATAAATATTATTCCTTTGCAATGTCACAGTTTAAATACAATAAATTCAAAAATAATGTACATACTACAACAGCTAAGTGTCCACCCCACATTTACCGATTTAAGCCAAGCATAATAAGATCAAAGAAGATTTAACAGAGATAATAAGACGAAAAGGGGTTTTGTGGATTCCAAATAATCTCCCCCTAACCATGTTTCGGTTAAACAGTAGCAATTCTCACAAAACAAAAGTAAACAATAGAAATAAAATAAAACAGACAAACAATGCTACATGTTTCTTCTTACTAAAATAAGTTTTAAATAATTTATAAATTGTAAAAAATGTATATAAGTTATTATTTTAAAGTGTTAAGCAATTAAAAAATAATGGGAAAACATTTACAAACTAAACTGAGTTTTTATAGTATGCAATGAAAATTCTTTAACCTTTAAATAAAATATACAAATAAGTATGTTTTCAAACAAAAGTAATTACTTAAATGTATAAAGGAAATTACAGTTTAAGAAGAATTGAATTTCACAAAAATTAAGACTTTTTTATGTATATTCGAATACCACAAAGGATTTACTGCTTTTTTACACTTCGATAGATACAGATACTATGCTTTTACATCACATATATGCATGCTATATACCAGGTATAATAATTGTATTTGTAATAGAAACATTGAAGTGGATAAAGTTATCAGGTAACAACTGAGAATAAAATATTAAAGGATGTAATGAAATATTTTTGTAATAATCAAAATAGTTAAAATTAATAATGTTGTAATTGGGAAGCATAAAAAATTATCAAAGAGTTGAAGTAATAGTTAAATATTAATAAGAACATGTAAATCGGAATATTTTTTATATTTCACCCTTAAAAATCGTTCTAGAAACACTTAAATGTCTTAAAAATATAACTAAACATGTTTATATCAAATCATCCCGATTTAATTATTATAAGTGTGCAAATAGTTGCACAAGACGATATGTTTTTCCAGTTGACATTAGCTTTAAGTAATACTAGACCAATTAACAGATTAAAAAAAAAACTATATAAAAATCGTAATTATGAAAAGTGATAATGTATATATTTAATATGCATTTCTTTAAAACTTATGCATAAACCAATTTTTTAACTTATTCTAACTACCACAGTTGCTATAATAAAGTTATATGTATATATATTAACGACACCCATGACCAACTAAATAACAAAAAATTTGGAAAGTAGGAATTATTGTTGCATAGAATTAAACCTAATAAATAAATTTCAAGAATTACATATTGAAAAGAGTATAAGAAACGATTTCAATTTATGACATTACTACCAATATTGATCAAAATACATTTTTACAATTAACAGAGTAACAATTAAAGAAAAACGTCAATAACAATTTTATGTCACAATAGTTCGTATAATATTATAAAACAGTATAGGTACTAACACATCATATCAAATAGTTGGCTAAGGTAATATGTACTTTTTATGTTTATTCTAAATTTTTGAATGTATATTTATGTGGTGCTATTTAACAGTCTAGTTTTCTATTCCGAATTCTTTATATTCCTCCGAATTGTATATACAAAACTGTCGCTTCATCAGGTATATTTTGCGCAAACGATTGTAAAATATAAATTGTTAATAATCAAAGTAATTATGCTCGTTTCTTTCTAATATTGTTTCATAAATATATTTGGTTAAGGCCTCAAATCATAGAATAGCATTGGAAGTGTGTATTTACAAGGGAATATTCACGGTTTCACTGTATACCTAACTTAGCTCAACAATCCAGGATCAAACAAAATGTATATTAACCAGTTATTAATTAATGAAACACACAGTGAATTTTTAAACACAGAAAATCATCACTACTATATTTATTGAGTCACCTTGAACCAAAAGTAATTAAATAAATTTGACTAAAAATTAAGAGTCCACTGGGATATTTTCTTTCACAGAAAATTATAGAAAACGTTTTATGTAAAAAATAGGAACAAAAAATTATATCTAATTAATAGAAACTAAATCTTTTTCAGTAATTATCATAATATATATCATTATTAGCTTAAATAAAGCAAGGAGTCTGTGAAAATAAAAAGAATAATATAAATATAATCAGACTCAAACACCACATGCAGTTATAGAATACACTAAATTTAGTTAAACACATTAATTAGTTAGAATATTAAATAATTTGGAAAATATGTTAATTAATTATTTCAAAATTATATTTCAAAATTTTATGTGGTGAGGTTTTTAAAGATCCAATATCCAAACAATGACCGGATGAACTGACTATATACGTTGATGCATGATGACCTGCAGATGATAATTTACCAAATCACAACGGCATTTGCAGAATAATACAGATGTGATGCTACAGCTTCTGGATATTTCAAAGACTGAAATGATTTTTAAGCTTATTCTGGTCGTGAATCAGCCAGGCAACTGAATAGGAATTTATTGCAGCTATTTGTGTATTTTATTTCAAAACTTAGCATGATAGTTTGAATAATATATATCAACTATTATTTACTTAGCAAATGCTGTTGTAAATCAGATCATTGTTAGGAGATTTTGCGTTACCGGTATAGCTCATCCAGCAATTGCTGTTAAATCTAGAATGCTTGTCTTTGACACATTACTTGTCACAATACTTTGACACACACTTTTAAAATATAAAGAACAGAAATCATAAAAACACCATAACATTCTCGGTTGCAATACCATTGGAATAAGACCAAACTGTATATATATGTATAGCATGTAGTTTGCTAAAACATATCTACTACATACACATACAAATAAATTGCACAACTTTTCCATAGTAGTGGATATTCAGATGTTTTTATTAGTTTTAACATATATTTTAAAATGTTATGTTATGAGTATTTTTAAGATCTAATATTTCAACAAATGTTAAATATTTAAAAGGTCAAGACGAATAGATGTTATTATTGAAATATATTTTTAACATAATTTTAATGCAGTCTATACTGCATAGAACCGCTAATACATAAACATTTCATAACTCACGGAATCAGTCTTCTTATTTTTTTTAGTATTTGGGCCACATTGGTAGGCTTTCTGATCACCTGGCCGTTGGACTGTTACTTTAGTCTTTTTTGGATCAAATGGAGAGGATGTACCAACCAATGAACTTTTCTAAAATAGAAATAAACAAATATGAAGATACAGACTATACAGTATAAGTCGACTAAAGTTCTTAATCACATATTGAACATGGACTGAATCTAGTACCTTGTGAGCAGTAATATGAGATACCTCGAGGACAGGCACAAGCTCGGTGAGTTCATCAGTAACTTCTGGGCTGCCCCGTTCCATCATTGGGGAACCAGAAGAGCTGCTTCCGCTGTTATAGCCCCCGGTTGCCATGTTCCTTAAATTACAAAAAGCCTAATGAGAATTGATAAAAAACGGTTAGTTAGTCAGTAAGTTATAAACCATCTTAAAGAGTTTATTTAAATTTACTTTAAATAAGTTAATTCATTCATTCATAGATATTAAATTAAGATAAAGTGAATATTTATAAAACTTACCATTTAATTAATATTAAGGCTAAAAAGTAAAATGAAATTAATTAATTTTACCTTAACACTGAAAAAATACATACATAATATTTATCATCTAAGTAAATGCCAAAGTAAATAATATGTTTTTGTGAAATTAAAAACTCTCTAAAATTTTTTATTTATCATGATAGCAATCTTACTGTTGTGAGATGTTTGAAACTTTATTTAGAAAAATCATAGGTTTACTATAAACAACTAATTCTTGTCCATGCTTTTAGACCAAATTTTTTAGCATATTTTAGAACATTTTCAGAGTTTTTTAGGGTATTTTAGGACTACAAAAAATTCATTCAATTAATAATATACAGTTTTCACTACTCATAGACACTTTGGTTTCTTAAGATTAAAAAAATATTATGTACCTACAAAGAATTGTGTATATTAAGAGTGTGTGTATGTAATCAACAATTCGTGTATAATTCTGGAAAAAATGAAATTCATGTGAAATGAAATTACCTCACTGTTATTTATACTGAAATAAAATTCAATAAAACATTTTTTTCCTCCAACACAAATTATTTATAGGATATTTAAGGAGGGTTTTGTGCATTTTGCTAAAATGTTAGGACATTTTAGGGGTCTCTCAACATTTTAGGAGTGGACACCCTGTACAACTACAGTTATTGAAGTTAAACTACCAAAAATTATGGCTTTCATGGACTATATTGTAAGTTTGTTTTTGTAAAAAATATTCCAATTTAAGTTAAATAAAAAAACAGGAATTAACATTAAAGAATATATACTTCAATGATCAAATGTTTAAAAAGATTTCTATAGTTAAAACTGTGTATTAAATAAATATTTCTAAGACTAATTAATGCTCTATTAGATTATTAACAGTAAACTAGGATGGATAAGAGATTGTATAGTAATAAGCTGTATAGGATTTCACTATATAAAAGATGTCACCATGTGGTTTTGTTTACCCCAGGAAGGTCTTTAACAAATCAGAATTGGGATTTCCTTTGTTTATGGTTTCACAGCATATTATCAATTGGTCAGACAAAACAGAAATATCTTAGAAAATGCTTTCAACAGGGAAAAAATAGAACAGGAATATAAATTTAATTTTTGATAAGCTAAATACAAAAGTAAAAAATATAAGTTCAATAACTATCTTTTTGCTCAAAAAATATTTTTACCTGATTAGCTGGACCAATTAGAAATTTATATTTGAATAAATAAATGTAACATATAGCAACAAACAATTTAAAATTTATTTTTATTTCAATAATAATTTTTTTTTTATTTGATCCAGACCAATTAGCAATCAGTTGGACCAAATAGCAATGTTTTTAGTTTGATTTAAATATATTTCTATATTGGCTGGACTAAATGGAATTTAATTTTTATTAAGTTTTGACAATGCAAATAGAAATTAATATTTTTTTCATTAATATAAAATATTATTTTAGACCAAATAGAAATCTGCTTTTATTTCAAATAAATATATTTCTGTATCCACTGGACTAAATGGGTTTTTTGTTATTTTATGACCAAAAATACAAATATAGGTATTATTTAGTACCTACCAAAAACAAATTTATGTCATCTATAAAAAAAAAATTAATTTGTATTTTGTATATCTACATAATTTATTAATATCCATAAAATTATATTTTTTAATTTTTTTAAATTTGATTAAATCTGACTACATTTCTAATTGGAAAAAACAAAATTAAATTAAATTCCAATTAGTCCAGCCATAAAAAAAAATATTTATACTAAAAATAAATAATTTTTTGATAGACGAAATAATTTTCAATTTTATCAGCACTAATTAATACATTTGTCTAATTAGTCATAACAAAAACAAAATAAAACTCCATTTAGTCCAGCCCAAAAAGAAATATAAAATATATAAAAAACTTATTTCTATTCGGTCCAACTAATTTCTATTTGGTCTGGACAAATAAAAACAATATTTTTATAGATTAAATAAAAATAAGTTTCTATATAGTAAAAACAAAATTAATTTAAATTCTATTTAGTCCATTTGATATAGAAATATATTTAAATCAAAATAAAAGCATATTGCTATTTGGTCTGACCAATTATATTTTTTATTGATGAAATAAAAATAAATTTATATTTTTTTTATGTAAATATAATATTAAATTATTTTGGTTAAACATAAATAAAAATAAATTTGTATTTTGGATGATAGATAAAATAAATTTCTAATTGGTCCAGCTGATCAAGTAAAAATATTTCATTAGTAAAAAAGATAGTTATTGATTTTAGCTTATAAAAATCTGTGGATATTGCCAGTGGTATTGACTTTAATACAGTATTTAAGTTAAATTTAAATTCCTGTTTTATTTTTACATGTTGAAAGCATTTTCTAAGATATATATATTTTTTGTCCATGACAAATAATTTAATATATTTAATAATATATATATATATAATTAAAAATTTAGCTATTACAATATACTATTATAACATAAACTTAAACTAAATAATATATAGTTTTAAATAAATATATTTTTATTTGTCTGTTATAGTTTAGTTTTGTACCCAAATAATTAATTAATTAATTAATGTTATAAACTAATTAAAATTGAATTGAATATTGGACCAGTTATTAATTAGTTAGATTAATAAATATCTTTTAAAATGTTTATTATATTATAAATTATATAACAATATTTATTTAATAATAAGACTAATTTCAATATAATTATAAATATAGGGATATCTATATGACTCTAAAGTAAAAAAGAAATCAATCAATTAAGATAATATAAAATTAATAATAATAGGGAAAGTATTATTAATAGATGGAAAAATAATTGAAATATTATTTTATTTATCTATCTAATAATTTCATTAAAAATAATAATTTTAATTATTATAAATTATATATTAAAAAAAGTTTATATTATAAGTATAAACTTATATTATTAATTAGCAAAATACTTCCTTTGTTTTCTTTCAGACTTTAGAAAGGTTCATACTGTAGTAAGAAACTGATGACTGCCTCTACTTCTAGCAATCTCTCTCTAATATAAAATAAATGGATGGGTTTATGGATATTTATTTCCCCTTTTTTTCACTTTAGTTTATGTAAAGAATGGGTTATGAAATTCCAGTAAAACTATAAGCAACTATAAAAAAAAATTGTAAATAAATTTAAAATATTGTACTGATCAGTATTTAAATATAAATGTTTTTGGTCTGATATTAGATAGTTTAGTTAATCTATATATTAATCTTTTATCTTGATTAGTACCTATATAGAAACTTATTTATATCATTATTATTAGTTAGGCAAGTATAAATATATTTTCACTTTAATGTCTATAAAAAACACACTTATATTTATAACCAGGCCTAACTATTCTAATATTTTGTCCAGATCAAATTAAAGAAAACCTATGTTTTTTGGCGATCCCGTATTTTAGCGTCCCAAATTAATTTTTTTCCAAATTTAATAAAAAACGTATAAAAACAAAAAATATAT
>JAYRBW010133657.1:0-15725 GCA_036023295.1 Invenusta paracnida
TCTATTCGAATTTGTACTCTAATGCTTAATTATTTGTCTTGTCGCTGTTTGTCTATTGTTAGCTGCGCTGTTTAATTATGTTCAATATTATGCCTGTCTTGTTGTAGTGCTGTGATGTTCTTATTGGCTTGCGTTCTATTACGTAAGATTATTGTTAGCTGCTATTATAATATTTTCACTTTAGTATTTGCCTCTGATGAAGGTACACAGGTACTGAAAATTCAGAAAATAAACTTTCATAGTGTTGTGGAACTTATCTTCTTAATTTATATTATTAATGCCAACACAAAACATTTATCTTAATAAATATTATTAATGAAATTTATACCATTTTTATTGTTGTTTGTGTTATTATTTTACATAATTTTCTGATTATTCATGTATACTAAAACATAAGGGCTATATAGATGAAAGATTAAAGAAACTGTATAGTAGCCACTTTTAAAATTCACAAAAATAAAGAATTGAATATTTATAAAAAATAAATAGAAAATATAATAAGATACAAGAAATATTAAGAAAAATAATAATCTAATCAGAAATAAGACCAAACGTTTGAATACAATATTAATTTTTAATCGTTTTTTATAGTTTATTTCAAATTGATTAGGATAGGTTTATTAATAATACTAAATATATTGAATTGAACTTTTATTAATGAATGATTTTATTTATTGTTATAGTCTACTTAAATTTCTGTGAATTCAATGCACTTTCAATACAAGCGAGTCGTATTTAGTGAGGTATAACAATTATACAGTATAGTTTTCAACTTTAACAATTTAACTCTCATTTATTTAATACATCTTTAATATTCCCAATTTAGCCTACAGAATCAATGGCACCCCAGCCACCCAAGAACAAGCCTGGTGGAATTTTTGAGGCCATAATTCAGGGTATTGCGCCTTACCGACCACAAGATATCAGCGATGAAGATGACGATTCTAATCATGGGGATGATAGTGACAGTGATTGGTTTAATGATTGATTACGAGACCGTCTATAGACACCAGCTGTCCACTACAACAACTTTAGAATTTTTCACAATAGAATAGAATATGGTTGGTTGGTTTTCTGCTTTTCTATTGTACATATATGTGTTTAAATCTTCCAACATAGACTCTACAAATATGTATGTACATACAAACAACCAAAGAGAATTAAAATAAACAATCAATAGATAATGTATGAACAACTCATTTTAATTTTACTCTATTGATTACACACGTTATCCAATATAATTGCACATGAGTGATTATTTTCCTAAAATTAAATATGAAATAAGTTATATTTGGATACTTTCCCGGTTTTTACATAAATTGGTACTCCCTGTTTACTATAGGTACACATAATTTATTTACGATTTTAACAAATATGTTACATAGGAGCACATATTTTGACGATTATAACACTAATCAAGTTTTATATTTTACTTTTTTTAATTCTAAAATTATCTCAACAATTGAACGGCGAATCATTTTCAAAACTGAAGATTTTTATATTGTATATATTTATCATAATAATCTTAATTTGTAAAGGATTGCATATATTCTATAGGAATTATTACAATAAAGATAGTTTCAGTTAGAATATCTATTATGCTTACAGCATTTAATGAAATTTTACAAATAGTAATTTTGTAAATGTTTAAAACCTTTTACTGAAAAAAATATCACATTGCTTTATTTTCAAAAAAAGTAATTTGTTTTCGCTTCTTTAAAGAATTTTTAAACTACTTAATGAATCTTTCTGATATAATTAAAACAACTTTCGCATCAATAAATCATACATATTCAGCGCTAGAACACAAAGTTTAAAATGAGTTATAGTAAAATTATTTCAGATAAATAATTGCTCAATTTTATTTAAGCGTGCAAAACTATTCCTCTGGCAATATTTAAAAATCTTAAAATTTGTGCATGGTTATAACCTGTAAAGTCATATTATTTAAAGAAATCTGTATTTTCTTTTGCAGCATTTCAATTTGTTCATATAAATACATTTATTTAATATAATATATATAGAATTGTACCTATATGTTTATAATGTATTTTATGTATAGTTTCGATATAAATGAATTGTAGACACACGAAAAATTACAGAATTATATAACTAAACGATTATTTACCGAAATTTCTATTTATCTCGCAAGTTATTGAAATGAATGATACGAACACAATTAGGAATTATGGACACCATTTTTAAAATTATTTATAGTAACAACCACTATTGTCATGCTTTAAATACTAAAAGTATCTAATCCTCTTAAACTACAAGACACACCCGGATTATCTTTATATCACATTTCTCCATATACAATTACATTGATTTATTCATTTTTACTAGCTATGCACATTAGTGATATTGATTTTTTTATAGGTATAGTAATTAACAATATTATTGACCTAAACTATTATAATATTCCATTTTTAGGCTACACCAAAATTATGCAGTAATAGATATGAAATAATTATTTACTTTAATATTTTTATTGTATGATGAGTCATGAATATAAAACGCTAATTAAATGTTATTAACTAATTAATGTTTAACTCGAACAAAAAATGTTTTCAATAAATATTTATATAAAATAAATGTTCAGAAAATAAAACACATCTATTGAATTTTTTATTATTATTATATGTTGGACTCTGTTATTAAGGATTTACTAATTAAGACCTCAGTCACAAGATAAATCTTAACGTTCATATTTCTATTTATTAGAAAGTCAAAAAGCAATGTATAACATAAAGTACAAGTTTTAAATATATTTGAAACACACGATGCAATTTGAATACAATATTTAAACATTATTGCAAAAATTATTATTATATGTACGCAATAAATATACTATGTAAAGAAACAATTGAACCTCAACAATAAATATACTACAAAAAGTAGGCCTATCACTGTTTGAAGAAATAATCAAAAGTAGTAATTCTACAAATCAATTTACACTGGCTAGACAATATTAATTTCATTACAATTGAAAGATTATAATATTTCAGATGAAATATAATATATAAAGATTACTAATAAAATTGATAAAATTAGTTGCATATATAGTTAAATATATAGAGAAAACATAAAAATCAACATTACAGTACAACTATAATAACATAAGATAGTCTGCAATTAAATTTTATAGCAAAAATAAAATTTTAAACATATAGCACTATATAAGAAATATTATAAGGCAAGGTATGCCGCAACATAATATAACCAAATCGCAATAATATTAAATAGCGATCGTAATAGAGAACAATTCAAATGAAATGGCGTAGGTATGAGTATATATATTACAAATAGTGTGCATAAATTCATGAGAAAAATACTCCCCACCAAGGTGTAAAATCACACAGAAGCTAACCATAAAATATGTATATATGTAAATAACTAAAAAATCTGTGAAAATAGTGTTTGTATGATAGTTTGTAAAATTGCTACCTAGATTAGTGGTAGTACCTAGATTATGGTATTGACTTGCATATAATCGTAATTTTACTGTGATTAACTAACGTGGGTATACGTAACCTTATACACAGATACTCAATGTGTTAAATATAACGTGTATTTAACTGTTTCAAGGTTACAAACATTATATCATTATACAGGATAAATGATTGTATGATTCTCACTTTATTGTAATTTATCTTGATGTCACAATATTAAAATTTCAAGTATGAAGGGTAAATATGTATATTAAAATTGTCATCTAAAATTAAATTGTAAACACAAACAATCGTATTTTAATATAAAGTATACATTATTAATGTAAATAAATACCATTGAAGGAGATGATGACTGATTTGTTTTATCAAAGTTATTAATTTTAGTTTGAATTAATACATTAATTTATAAAAAAATTCGCTCAATTACGCAAGGGTGTATTTATAGGAAACAAGTCGTAATTAAAAACTGCGTATTAGATAAAGGGTCTTTCTTTTTATGTTATGAAAATTATATCATCGATAAATTAATATGTGGTGTATTGATAGTCAAAAACAACAGTTCGTAAATATGTGGTGTATTTATAGTCAAAAACAACTGTTCGTAAATTAAAAGGAAATATGTTATACCAACATATATACATATAAGTAAATATATTTACAAAATTAAACAACAAATAAACATGTTAATTAAACATATTATTCATGTTTTTAACTATCAAGAATAAAACAATTTTGTGAACAATAAGTGAGACAGATAAAAATAAAATTAATTTAAATGTGAATTTTAGTGTTTCATTTTATACAAGTTGAATGCAGACAACCGAAATAAATCTTAAATTAAAAGGAATCTTCTGTTTTAAATCGAAATATTAAAAGTACTTCAAAAAGTAAAGTACAAAGATACTTAAATACAAACAAGTTATCATAATACATCATGCATTAATTCACATAAGAATCTAAGAACAATCAACATTACAATTTCATAAACATATAATCGTAACATTTTCGATTTAACAGTTAAGCCCCATTTACACCGGCAACCCGGATGGCCACCTATGATGTATAGCTCAGCTTACACTAGTATGCTGGATGACGGACATCCAAGTTGAGCATAAGGTAAGTTGGAAAATATAAGTGTGTCGAATGCCATCAAAAGGCCGGTATCCTTCTATTTCAATTGGTTGTTGGAGGCAATATTTATTTTCCATTGAAAGATATACTATTTGTAGGTTTAGTTTTGCAGTCTGTTCGAGTGAATATACATTCGAGAAAACAGGATTTATTTATTAAAGTTTTAATGGGGAATTTAGCCAGCTTACTACTAAGAATCTACATTGTTTTATAAATCAGAAACATTTTAAATAAATTTTAAAAACAAGTCCTACATTTTTTTGTACTGCATGACAAGAAACAATTGAGTGTTTATAACATCGTTCTAGGGTCTTCTACATAACTATATTTCATTTTAAACCTTCTTTATCTTTTCCTGCACTCGACCTCTGATTACATTTTCTATTTTTTCTTTTTCTTCTTGAAGAAATAGTTCTCAATACTTTAAAATATTATCATATATATTTAACATATTTATTGTTAAATAATATTTTAGCTATTTACTGAAGAAATGAAAAATAATTTGTTATGTTCGTGAAATGAAACAATCAAAATAAAACGAAAGGGTGCCAGCAAAAGTAGCGATTAACTATACTTTTTGCTGGCATCTGACTTAAACTGGCTATCCAAAATGCCAGTAAGTAAATTTGGATTTAATAAAATTCCAATTCATAATAGAATGACTATATATAATAATAGCATTATATATTTAAACACAATAAATCAAGAATTAAAATATGAATCAAATATAAGTAGCAAAAAGAAAATAGTTCAGTTAGAATTAATTATACAATGCCAGTGATCTTGTAGATAGCAAGCTTACACTTATAGTATCCCACCAAAATAGATCCTCCAACTCATCTGTTTGGTCCGCCGCAATCTTTGGTCAAGGTCATAAGAGCGGCGAAAAATAGATTAAATTGTATCTATTGACGGCTAATGAGTATGTATGTTTGACTAGCACGTTAGGTCATTCAAATACAGACGGTTTCTTGGAAGCTTAACTTAGTTATAGAAAAAGATAAAATTAAAGTTGTTTGCTTACTATGCCACCACAAACATAAAACAAATGAGTTATTTTTACTCATAACATTATATAATCACAAAGTATTTTTATAAAATGAAATAAAGTATGGCGAATTCTATGAGTATTGATATTTTGAAGAAATGAAATAAGAATACAATATATATATATGTATATGTGAAGAAACATATTGTAAAACACTCAGTGTCAGTTTTAATTACTGATACACCACAAAAATGGCACTTATAAATAACTATTAAACATACCTTTATGAAAATAATTAAGTATTTTTTAAATCCCATAAGAAAAAGACACTAAGATTCACAACACATTGAAATATTCAGAATAGGAGGAATTGAAAAGAATGTTGTCAGTAGATCCTCAAATCATTTGGTTGGTGCATTCTTGAGAGCAGCATTGCGAGCCTCCAATAAACGAGTATGATTATCGATTAAATATTTGACCACACTAGGATCCGCCAAAGTAGAGATATCCCCCAATTCATCTGATTGGTCCGACGCAATCTGGGTCAAGGTCATAAGTGCGTTGACAAATAAATTAAACAGAATCTATTAATGGACAACTAATAAAGCAATAAATAGTAGAATCTTCAATATTTAAAAATGTCTTAAACATTACAAAGGGAAACTGATAAATAAAATAAAAAATAAAGTGTTACGAAAAGGGAGTGCAAAATATGACAAAAAATATTAAAAATACAAAAGTAATATTACTGGTAAAATAAGTAAAACACATAGTTAATATTTTAATGATTGTAACAAAATATTTTGATACGTCAATTCCTTTTAATTTAATTGAAGACTTCCTGAAACATTTATATTTTGAAAAAAAAATTGTTCAACAAATTAATAATTCGTAACTTTTCATTATTTACTAGTTGTAAGTAGTATAGACAATAAAATTAATAAAAAGGACAAAATTAACACTTTTAATACTTTTTCAAATAATAAAGTATAAACTTTGATAGTCTGGTTTTTTTTCGGAGTTTGAGTATATTATAAAACGTCTCAGTTGAGAAAAATTACTATATATTATATTGTAATAAAATATTAATATCCTCATTAGGGGCTATTGCTTCCAAGTTTTAATATAAATCAAACCGTGTTTTAATAACAACTCGATTTTACAACTCGAAGCAATCGGGTAGTGTGAATTACTCACTTTTTTTAGTATCCGTCGCATAATCTTCCCTGATCGTGTCTTGGGGAGGCCGGTAGTGATCTGAAGGATATCGGGCACCGCATAGGGCGCCACATGCTTCTTCACGCGGTCCCGTATATCCGTTCTAATTTTAGCTTCTGAACTGGGGAGAATATGATCCTTGAGGGTGATGTAGGCGTAGACGGCCTCCCCCTTTACCGGGTGCGGAAAACCGACCACTGCAGACTCTGCCACTGCTGGATGCTCATCCTAATGAGAGATTTAGACATTTTACTAAATTTACACAAAATGATACTAAAACTCAAATTTTATACAATGGCTTTTATTAATAGCATATTTGCGCCAATCGAATACTTTTATTGAATAACATGTTTTGTTGTATTTGAATGTTGAATTTGATTCACAACGGTTTGTATGGTACACAACAATATTATTATGTAAGAGTTTGTTCAGCGCATTACTGACTTTCCTTATATGAAAAAAGTAACGGCGATATCTAATTTAAAAACTGATGAGAACAGAACTGAATTAAATATATGGTTCATTACTAGTCTTGCCTACTATATTGGTTAATATAGTTTAATAACTATTACAGTGGAACTAAATAATTGTACAGCTATGAATACGGATGGATAGATAATCTTAATAAATCTTAATATTACATACACAATAAAGATGTCAAGATGTAGTACTTTTACTAAATTTAAATGTGCCTAAAGAAAACAAAATGTATAGTTCTAATATAGCAGTTAATCATTTTAAATTCGCAATAAAATGGAATGTAAACATAATTACTGACATAAAAACATCGACATTTAGAGTTATAGACTATAAAACACAGTAACAAAACAAATGAAAAAACAACAACATTAATATATAATATAATAATTTTACCGGAAAACTACTAATTTATTAACATTAAATAAAAACAAAGAACTCAACATTACTAACATTACCCACATTTTAAAATGATAAACCTAAAGGAAATGAAATTTATGAAAAATATAATACATTTGAAACAACGAACTCAAAATTTCAATAAAATAACAATTAATAAAAAAATGTCTTTGAAAAATTCATCAATTAAAATGAGTTTAAAATACAAAGAATGTGGAAACCAACTTAAAATATCAATAGCATTAATAACATATATAATAGACTTCAATTAATTATTTTAAGTAGCAAATTAAGAGTTATTTTGAAACATTGATCAAATAACGCTTATAGGGCTTTAAATATACAAAATATACTCAAAAGTACCAGTAACTGGATATACTTAAAAAACGTGACCTAACTAATATCGTTCTAATTCATACGAGTAAAAGTACAATTCCGCTATTATAAAAAGTGGAATAAATATTAATGCGAACAAAAGTTCTAATACTAAAAAATACTAATACACTTAATAATATAATGTAGTGTAATATACCGTATACATAATATGTGACGTAAAATTAGAAAACATGTGTTATTGTGAAATTATACTATTATTCCAAAAGTTTTCTATAGACTATATTTACAGATGAAATAATTAAGGAAATTATTTTTTCAGAAAAAATACATTATTTATATGTTAAAATCATCTAAAAGTTAGCAGTATATAATGCTGAAAATACCAGCAAATTAAAAATAGCCTCTTAAATAATAGCGTTTGTAAGATTAAAGTTATACATGTAAGGTAAATACATGAAATTAAATTTTTTATAAGTTTTTCAAGGTAAAATATGCTAAACATTTTATATTACGAAAACTATTTATTAATTGTACTTTAAACCTATGAGTTCAAACTCTACATTGACTTTAATAGTATTCGAACTTTAGAGTTTGAACTCTACGATCTATGACAACGATCGAACTTTATAATAGTGACATTATATTGACTTTAATAGTATTCGAATTTTAATGTCACTATTATAAAGTTCGATCGTTGTCATTTATACCAATTGAACTTTAATCTTACTTGTACGTTTGAGTCTTCAAACGTTTTTCTTCAGGAAAACAATGTTAATTTTTTAAATGGGCTTTAATTTGAATAGCTTACAAGTAAGTATAATTAAGTATAGCTTACAATAGCATCTTCAATTTCGGCTGTACCCAATCGATGACCGGAAGTATTGATCACATCATCAACACGTCCAGTGATCTGATAGGATAAATCCGAGTGACGTGTAGCTCCATCCCCAGTGAAGTAATAACCTGAACATGATGTCAATAAATAATATTACATAAATTAAGGTACATATATTCAATATTAAAGAATTAATTTAATCGGTATTAATAAAATCATATGTATAATGTAACCGTTGACTATAAAATATTTATAGCACAATGAAGTATTATGTTAGTTCTAGTATATTTATAAAAAATATAGGTATATGCATCTTTCTAGATAAGCAAATAATATAAATAAGAATAAATTCTAAGCAAAAATAAATGAAAATTAAACTTTTCTTACTATCAAAATAATTGAAAAATATTAATAAAAACCTTTATACCATTATCCTTTAAATATAAACATATTTTAAAATAACTACTCCATTTATTTTAGATTAAAAGTCAGTTGGTGCTTTGTCTTTGTAAGAGAAATATTGACCTACTTTCAAAGTTTTAAAAGTAAATTGTAGAATTCTATAAGGAAGAAGTATTTTAAATATTTATATCAAATGGATGGCCATGGGTAACCTACCAA
This sequence comes from Invenusta paracnida, assembly GCA_036023295.1. Lineage (NCBI taxonomy): Eukaryota > Metazoa > Platyhelminthes > Proseriata > Coelogynoporidae > Invenusta > Invenusta paracnida. Next base: position 9,458 of record JAYRBW010133657.1, read on the forward strand.
ACGAATGACACTATAAAAAGCATTACATTTAGTATCAGGAGTACAGTAGGATGATCAGAAAAAAATTTATTTAAAAAAGGAACGAATATTATTGAAAAATGCAGAGTATAATTATTAATAAGAAAAAACATATTAAGTTTACAAATTTCAATGTGAAATAAGAACCAAGATGAAAAGATATTGCATGCATGGCTGAGAAAACAAAATAGGAACCTCTTTTCCAGGAAGAGGGGCAGGTAGCAAAAAAATTGTGTAATAAATCAAAAAAGTATGTTTTTAAAACAAGGATGTATGACATTCATTGTCAATGTTGGAAACATTAATATCTAGAAAAGGAATGGTATGTGTGTTTTGTTCTTCTTCTAAGCTGAATTTAATCTTTTTATGCTGAGTAGTTAAGAAAATTTATAATGTTAAAATCAAGATTGTTAACAACCAGAATTATTAGTACAGTTATAAACAAGGCTAGGAGCTAAATTAATGGACTCTGCCAGAGGAACATTAGTAACGAGAGAGAAAGATCTATAACATTAAGACTAAGGAGTTTCCAATTAGGTGGAATATCAACATTTCAAAGATTAGAAATAAATTTAGAAGAAGAAGTTAAGCACATTTTGTTCAGAATAATGATATTGTTCAAGTATTGAACCATCTTATATTGACCATGCTGACCACTGAACGCAAAGGACGGGTATCCTTGTAAAGTTTTAGCCAATTCATAAACTTTACCAGAAGGCACGAAAGATTTGAATATATCTGATGAAATGTAAGATTTTATATATTTGTTCGCTCATTTTGTACAATTTTTCGCAATGATAAATCTTGATGATTTGAAACATGTCGATTGTTATAAATAATAAATCATGTTATGTTTCGATACTTATACGTTTTTTCTCTCCTCTATATAATTAAAATTTATAAAATGCGTATTTAAAGAGGAACATCCTAATATATTCTAAATTAATGTTTACAATTTAAAGTAAAAGCGATAAATTGTAACAACATAACACAAATTTATAACCGTAATATTATAATATATCCATATACAGCATTTTCGAAGAATGTATACTAAGACTAAAGTGTACAATCAGCTTATTATAGTTCACACTATATTTTCAATAAGTTACAAAAATATTCAGGATCGCAATCTTAGATAATATTAAAAGGTATATGTTACAGGTATAAAAACATGCACTTGTTACCTCTTATCAATGTTCCAATCGTACGCATATATGTTTACGAGTGCTCGAGTGTATAAGTTATCGTATGTTTTGAGTTGCTAGAGTTTCTATGAAAAAAAAGACGAATGAAGAGTAATAAGAAAGGTTGATCTAATCTCCGAGAAATGTTGAGTTGATTATTAAGGAGTCCAAAAGGAAAGGAATGATGAATGCTTTATTATTTTGTTTGGTGAGTTGGAACAATGAGCTACAAAAATGTCTAGTTAAATAATGTGCTGGGCATAAAATAATGGTAGAGTTAACTTATAATATTTTCTTATAGTTTAACGTCTAAATATATTTTTTTTATGTTTCTAAATTTAATTTTTTGTTGTATTTTGATACGCGAGCATCATTGATTATATTTATTAGGTAGAGTCAGAGAATAGGAATCCTAACACTAGATTTGGTTAATGCTATCTAATATATTATTATTATCTGCTTAATATGGAAAAGGGTTCTTTTAACAAAGAAAGAATAAAAGAAGCTGCAAAAAGTATGAAAGCGAAAAACCACTAGATCTGATGAAATCCAACAGAAATCCTAAAACATGAAAAAATCCAAGAAATGTTGCTCCCAATCCTGAATAACGTGATAATAATGAATCAGAAACACCTCCACTTGAATGGTTAAAAGTAGCAATTGTTCCCATATTTAAAAAGGGATATGCAAGCCAAGTAGGGAATTATAGAGGTATAATTTTATATCTCTAGGAGCAAAGCTCTTCAACAAAATTCTCCTTAATCGTATTCGTTCCCACATTGACCATTTACTTCGGCCTAGTCAAAATAGTTTTCGACTAGGAATGAGCACAACCCAGCATGGCTTAGCCCCTAGAAGAAGAATTGAGGAATGCATTGTACATCAAGATCATCGATGTATATGCACATTCATAGACTTCTCAAAAGTATTCGACAGTGTATCTCGACAAACGCTGTAAAAAATACTACTAGCATACGGAATACCAGAAAAGGTTGTCAGACTTATTATGTCTTTTTACAAAGACACGACTGCTCATGTCATTCTGACGGTCTCGGTGATACATTCAGCACCACTGCTGGTGTCTTACAAGGTGACATGCCCGCTCCCTTTCTTTTCATTGTTATAATAGACTAAGAATGGCTGTAACTGAAGTTGGTGAATTATGTTGGATTCACTTATCAGAATCGCAAATTCAGCAGAAAACCAGCACAATATATCACGGACTTAAACTTCGCAGATGATATCAGCCTTCTAAGCAAAGACATGCAAGATGCGCAGTTATTTCTTAATGAGGTAAAACTATAATATGCACTCTCTATTGGTTTACGAATAAATTATAAGAAAACGGAATACATGTGTATTGGAGACTTCGTCGACAATAACCCAACACATAAAGTACAAAAAGGAGAAATCATGGATGTCGTTGACTTCAAATATCTCGGAAGTTGAGTACTACCATCCAAAAAAGATTTCAACATCAGACGGTCTATTGCATTCAATACTGCAAATAAACTAGAAAGAGTATAGCAATCTGACTGTTATTTAATTTCTGATATAGAATTACTAAAGAGAACCTATAAGGAAACCTTCCTAAAGTGACAGAAATCGTAAATAGTCGACGTGTTCGCTTTGTAAGTTACTGCATCCGCAGCATAGAGTAATTACCCCCCTTCTTACTCTATGATCCGCAGCTCTCAACTCGTGGCTCAACTTGTACTCTGCAAAAAACGGAAAATGGGACGAGGACAAGGCAACAGAATCACGTTTAATCGATCTCTCCAAGTAAGCTTATCCCGGATAGATGTAGAAGATATAGGACGAACAGCGTTGGACAGAAGAATCTGGCGACTCCTAACACAATGACTACTAACCAACTATTTATCATTCCATAACTGCGTTTATTGTTCAAACGCTCTTTCCAGTTTTATTTGTACATTTTTTATTACTCATGATTGTAAGGGTTGTATATTGGTTTCGATAAAACGATCTATCTCGCTGTTGTGTTTATTTCGGTAACATAAAATTTTGGTTACAATAACATTTTGGTTCCTTACGACAAAAAGCTTGCGATTTTGGTTATTATTATACTCGTACAGACGTACGAGGGACATGCGGTTAAAATACTGATGTAATTTGTTAGTCATTGTTGATATTTTAATGTACTTAATTATGTATGTTAATTATTAACATACATAATTAAGTACATTAAAATATATCTAATATATAGCCTATAATAAATCATCTAGACATACATTTTCTTTCTTTTGAGAAATGACTTTTGAACCAGTGTAATAATATGTCACGAGTGCCCAACTGAACCAACCTGGGAATGGACGATAGTAAGTATCTACAAAGCGGGAATGATCCCCCCAGATGGATCGGGCCATCCCCGGCCACGCTCGTCCCATCAACAGGGTCCCGTTCTCTCCCAATGGTGCCTCCTTCACTTCCTCGCCTTCAGACGCCTCCAGCATAATCTTTGGATCGATTCCGGGGAGGGCACGCATCGGCATTCCGGGTCGGATTGTGGCACCAAAGTTGGAGGGGCGCGGAGAGATGAGAATTCCACCAGTTTCTATTGTTTAAATTATGAAATGAAGGGTTTCTTCAAATTAGAATCAGATACACCCATTTGTCCCAGATAACTCAAAGGGCTCCAAATTTTCACCAAAAACATTAACAAAAACAAATTTTACATTCTCATCTTAACCAACTTAACCAGATATTTTCTTACACCATAAAATATACCAGGGGTTATCTGCAACTGCAGACTACACAGTAAACAATCCATATATGATTTATGGTAAGGTTCACCAGGAATAATAACTTATTTGTAATCCAGTAATATATATTTAATTTTTATAAGTTTTATAAGTTCATTTTATTAGTTCATTTTCATAAATTTCAGTTTTAAAGTATGTACAGACATAAATATTAAATTTATTAGTAGTATTGTAGTATTGACAGAAACTACTTACATTATTAATCACTTCCTATAAATTAAATTAAAGATACAAATACTTAAGTAACTTTAAGCAGAGAGTACTATAAATCCGTTAATATATTAAAGATTGGTATATTAATTATGGAATATTAAACAATTGATAGTACTCCCTGCTTTAAGTATAACATAAGGTTTGCAGTATGTATTAATTAGAAAAGGAAAATATAAATGTAAACTTCTCTTCTAGAAAATGATAAATAGGATGGGTTTGTATGTGTCTATTTCGAGGTAATTTCATCTAATTTAATCAACTAATTGTAATTATTAGCTCAGTATCAGAAAGTTTACTGATTTATGCTTTGTATAATGTGAATATATATACTAATTAATTTTTAATTTAAAAACTTAAAACTCATAGATATTTAAACAATAATGATATTTTTATAAGCTTTATATTAATAACAAAAGTATAATTCAAAACAAGATATATGTAGAACAAACATATTAAAGCAGAGTAGACGGTAATTTCAAACGGAAAGGAGATAATTTATTATTACTATTATTAATTATATGATTGAACTGACTACTTGTATGTAATAAACGAAAAAAATAAATAAAAAAACGCGAAGGCAGCAAATGTTGTACGAGTAGATAACAACGCGAACAAACTACATGTGTCTACAAAATCGTTAACAGTAGTTAGGTATATGTATTATTAATAATTATTAATAAATACAAATGGAAAAAAATGGCATACCGTTGTCTGCTTTAATTATAATTAAAGCGGACAAAAACTTGCAATTTTTTACGATGAGAGGTCCTATTTTCCTTTAATAAACCAAGACAAAATAATTATTATTTTAACATCATTCTCTTATATTGATGTTCTTTTATTCGGAAATTTTAATATTATTCCTGAAAAACTTCGGAAAAATAAATTATTTTGAAAATATAATAAAAATCGTCAATCTTCGTCTTTTTTTCTTTTTTATATGTTCATTGTTTTCTGCTCAATAGTGTTTGTTTTTCCCGCATTTCGATGAAGGATTCCATTTTGCGTTATTACATTTTATGTTATTACTATTGCATAAGTAATACACACTTCCAAATGACAATGCTCTTCTATAACATCTAATGCAACCTTGTAGTATGTTGCAAACAAAAAATAACAATTATGTAACAATATATCCGGAATTAATACAATTAGTAGATATAATTAATATGTAATACGACTCGTACTTTTATCAGGGATTTTAAATGTCCAAAAATAAAAACTAATACATTATACAAAATATTAATTATTTCTGTAAATTATAAATTATAATAAGTTTTAACATGTACTAAAATACTAAATCGAGAATAAATATTTCATTTAAATACACTAATTTGAAACCTAAAAATGATATATTTTAATCTAAAAACATCAAAAATAAGAATGAAAAAAGATAAAAAAATTACTTCATTTAAAGGGGAAAAAAATAATTTTTAAATATAGAAACAAAATAGTATTAACCAGTTAATAATAATAAAAAGCACAAATAGAACAAAACAAAGTATAACAATAAGAAATACAGAATACATCTGATCAAGAAAAAATATGAAACAAATAAAGAGAAAAATTAGACCTACCAGTTTGCCACCAAGTGTCCACGATATCGCATCGAGATCCACCGACGACTGTGTAATACCACTGCCAGGCCTCATTGTTCAATGGTTCGCCCACTGGAACACAAAACATGCAGAACCCATAAATAAGTTAACTAATAACAACAATAGCTACATCGATTTATGGCATATGTTAAATAACAACTAAGTTTATCATTTGTCAATTTGTGAATTGTCAGATATTAGCGAAAAAACAGGTGTTTATTTAAATTCTAACAAGTTGACATCTTGAGAGCAGATAGAGCGTGAGGAGAGATGACCGCTGAGCAATCTTAATAAGAGTAGAATGAACTGCAAGAGACGCGCGCGTTCCTTTTACACTCATCGTGCTCTACCATTGGCTGAAGTCGTACTCGATTCTGATTAGTCGAGGGGAGGTGGGGTGTGTGAGCTAGAATCGCTCCTGAGGGGGGGGTGTGTGAGCTAGAATCGCTCCTGAGGGGGGGGGGTGTGAGCT
>JAYRBW010133668.1:0-15723 GCA_036023295.1 Invenusta paracnida
TGTTGAAGGTCGCCAATTTGAACATTTGTTTTAAAGTATATAAACATTTAGACTTAATTATTTTATAGTACAATATACATATGTTCAATAGAACTTTTAAATTTCTAAAATTCCAATGGTGCGTGACTAATGAGACACCCTGTACAAATATCTACAGCCTATACATACATATGTACATATCTATGGGCTAGACGGCTTTAATTATATTGCAATTTTTATTGATGTTAAACACAACTCACAATGAATTGGATCAATAATAATATATTTTTGTTATATGTACATATATGTATGTGTATATATGTATATCATTCTTTTGTTATATGATATGTTACGCATATAAATAAATCAATATATATGCATATATAGAATTATTTCACAGAACATTCCATTGAAAATATCACGAATTTTGCAATGTGGGCAGAATGATCATTAAAAAAATGAATATGCATAACTCATTTATATATTTTTGTAAAAAAAAATTAAAAATATATTAATATAGTGTTTTTACTGGTTTTTTTTATTGTCATAACTAAAAATCTAGCAAGGATTTTCATTATTACCATCTTACTTTTTCAAATTGATACGCCATTTTTTTAGATAGCTAATCGATGTAGATATGTACATAAAGTAAACAATTATTTATTATTCTTCATTAGTTTTACCTTTTCAAATAATAAATAATGTTCAATTATTATGCTGGAAATTTTACCATATTTCATTAATAAATTTGTTGAATGAATAAATCATGCAAATATATAAACTTGTTTATATTAGGATAAAAAAGTGAATGAACTAGTTTATTACAATAAAATTAATTATTGTTTTATTGTTGTTAGAAAAAATTAACTACTAAATACAGTTATTGACGTAGTGGTATAGATGAAACTATATAATATATATGCAATGTATCCTACTTTGAGGATACATTATGTATCCTTGATATCAAGCCACTGAAAAAACTTCTTTCCAAATTGAACTGTAAAGATATATATGGTATAACATTTTGTATTTGTGTAACATTACATGACAATACTTATACGTAAATCCATATAATTGAGAAGAAAACAGACACCAATTTAAAGAAAGTAAATAAATTCATACAATAAAGATTATCAAAAATCTGCTCCATCTAAAAAATGATTATTCGATACATCTTAAATTAATCAATAGAAGTGCAAAAGAACATTATAATCATTCATTTGGATATTATTATTCCCCTTTGTACACTCAAAAATGGAATTACATTCACTGCATTAAGCCCAGAATATCCATATAATGAAAATTGATGATATGGATATATAAGTATATAAATTTGAAACCAGGGCAAAACTGTTACTCATGCCTGTTCAGGACTTTTTTTATATAACTTATAACTGTGTATATATAGTCAGCCAATGTGTTGTAATAAAAGCTTTAATATATAGCATACTACATAAAATTATAAGACTTTGTTTGAAGTTAAATATATAATTTTTTAACAAAAAAATGGTTCTATTATTATTGTAGGTATGTATATTTACATTTAAAATTCAATATGTATCCTAATTAAAATGTATAAGTCCTAAAAAGAATAAGTTTATAATAATAATAGATTAAACATCAATTAAAGACCTACAAACGATTTATTGAAGTGTAATTTTTCTAAAAAAGTTTTCTTTAAGTTGCTCTTTTTTAATCATATTCCCATAAAATAGCAAATATCAGCTACATTATTTAATTATTTTTTTCTATTGTTGTCATTATATTTACCTATTATAAGGTATTTGTTCTTCAAGAGAAGTTGTACACAACAAAATATCTTATCGTAAATTTAGTCATTTGAAATAATGGATTTGTTCGAAAACCAAATATTTTAGAAATCTACATATTTCCCAGTAGTATATGCAAGTAGTAGGTACGTTATCTAAAGAGTGTTTCAAAAGTAGCTTAACAGCTGTATGTTAGTAAATCTGAATTAAATTTAGATAGCCAATGGGAATGTTGTAGTAATGCTTATGTGATCTACTGTTCTTGTGCTCTAATATACTGTTTATAATGTATGTATATGTTTAATTGAGATGGTTATGTTACATTAATTTACATCACATTGATATCGTAATATACAGATTTTACGGACCGTTGAATCACCCTGTAGGTAAATCTAAAACATATAATTGAAAAAACAGAAATTAATATAAGATTAATTAAATTATAATCAGAAAATAGATTATGAAAGTTACAAGTTATACAATAACTTATTGTATATTGTACAATATTATAGTTATAAATAATTTATATTAATATTCATATAAAGTTATATTATTATAAAATTTCGAAAAATTATGTTTAAACTATTAATAACGTTTCCTTTTATTATCAATGCAACTGATTTTCTTAAAAATATCTTTACTTTTGACGAGAATTTTACTTCTTCAAATAAGTATGCCATAGAAACAACATATTATATCAATACCTATATATTCATTTGTAAAACAAATTTATTTCAATGGCTGCTTAAGCTCCAACATCCATAACACTTATGAATAATTTTATTTATCTATTTTTACTAACAGATATTTTATCTCACTAAATTTTCTACGGTACTAAAAATAAACACAACTAATTTTTGAGTAGGTATATCATATAATTAAAGTTCGGCTTGATTGATTAAAAATCTAAAAATTAACGTTACTAAAATAATTTGTTTAATATATTCAAATATTTCCGTTTCCATTGCTTTGGTTTTCATTCTATCCAAAATGGAACTGTTTTTAGAATTGCATATTTTTGCATCACAATGTTAATCAAATTTTTATCGCGCCTCTCAAAGAAAAAAAGTAGCATCCTAAAGATGCGACCAATGTTATGCCTTTGAAATAAAGCTGGAGGCAACGATTTTATTTCCATTATGCTAAAACATATCATTTGACCATTGCTAAGCAACATGAATAATACTCATTTTTAATATATGTAGAACTCTTCCGTACTAAATACATTTCAGCGCTAAGGCTGTACGTAGTTATAAGCATGAAATAATTAGTGATTGAATAGAATTTGCAACTGTATATATGAATATCTACTCCAATACATGAATGTAAAACAGATTTCTTTTAATCCCTTATACTTATTGGATTCAATTTCAGTGAGTGAACTTTTGAGTGAAAAAATATTGTTATCTTAATTTTTATCGGAGAGACATCTTATTGACGCTAACTCAAAAGTATATTATTTTAAAAGTCACAAAGGATATCGCAGTCTCAATAAATATTATCATCTCTGATCTCCTCCACACAAACATTTTTAATAACCGAATACAAAAACTACCCAGCCGCACAAAGATACACAACTTAAAAGTATATCCCACTGGACAAGTCCTTCGAGATAAATCTGAAGTCATTTTTACTTTTTAGCTTAAATAGCTTCTATTATTACAAAAAATGATGAAAACAAAATAATTCGGTGACACATTTATTATAGGTTTTATTAAACGTAATATTAACTACAATTTCTTTTTTCAGTCATTTTTGTACCGTATTATGCTTATGTTCAATTTTATATTTTTAATGTATTTGTTAATTCTTTCATAACTCAATTTATAAACTCAATATTTGTATAAATTCTTTTATAAAGCTCGTATTTAATATACAATTATTAATATTATTATTAAATGTATTTTTCATTTTCTAAAAGAATGTATTTGGATGCAAATTCTTTATAATTATACTTTAAAAAAATCTATATTAAAATTCAATATTTTATTAAAAATAAATTCAGGGTTTATTCAAATTTATTATACTACAAAAAAATTACTTTAGAATATAATATGGTTTATCTGACATTTCAATTTATAATCAAAATTGAGTATTTTTATAGATACACTACTGGATTCTTTAGTATAAAGCATTCTTTTAACTATAATTTATTTCGTTTATATGCTTATCATCATCGCTCTCATTTTATAGTTTGTTAAGTCAAAAAGTTCAATTTATATACACAAAATAATCATAAGAAAAATATCATTTGACCAATTAATTAATTTGATTATTATACTAAAATATTTTTAAGTCAAGGAAAATATATTTGAATGGAATACTATTGTTCTCCATAACTAAAAATATATAAAAAATGACTTTAAAATACGTACCCCTTGTTATATAATGTTGTTTTGTAAAACAAGCTTATTTTTTATATGTATAACTTAATTTTATTTCTATTAAACAAAATGTCAGGAGATACTTGTAATAAAAGCTGAAATTTGAAACAATTACATAAATCTTACCACCTTTGCCATATATAATTTATCCTATATTCAACATTTTTAAATATTAACAAAAGGAAATATAATTAGCATTTTATGTAAACAAAATACCCTATTATATTACTCATTTGGTGTATATTGGTGGGCAAGCTTGCTTTTGATAGGTGTGACAAAAAGTACAATATTCAAAATACAGACTTTGAAAACACATCATTAAAATAATATTGCCATTATTTAGCCAATTATTTAATCAATTTTTCAAATAAATCTACTATTGTTTGCATATATTTTAAAAATTCAAACAACAAACATTTGGCGATTTGAAGAAGTAGGTATAAAAAATGAAATATGGTATAGAAAAATATGTTGTTGTAATATCAAACACCATATATAGGCAAAAAATATTAAATCCTAAAACTTTAATTGATATAGCTCTATCTAATAGCTTGATATAATATCTATCAAATTTATTAATTTTGAAACAAATGAAATTATTTTTTTTAAATGAGAGTAGGTATATTAACAAAAATTTGACATTTTCTATTATTATCAATCACTAAGAACCTTAGACTTGGAATTAAATTCAATATTGCCTACTGATCAACACTTACCTCGTGTCCATCCGGGTAAAAAATACAAATCAATATATTCTATACACTGTATTAATCTACTAATAACCGATGATTTTCACTTCTAGAAATCCGTAACAGTATTTCTACAATATGATCTGGATAATACTTTAAAGAAATATCTTAAAATTTGAAAAGCTATTGTTTCATATCCCCTCTTTAGCTTATTAGATAGTATCCTTATTGATTCGAATATTTATTTTGAAAAACCTAATAATTTGACGTCTAAATGTAATGCAAATTTGATATTTGACGATAAAACAATAAATTATATAGGCAAGTTTAAAACACAGGTTGCGAAATCATGCATATATATTATCTCTATTATGTATTTAATATAAATAAAATTAATGTTTACATTTATTTGTCTCTATATATAATTTCTGAAATCATATAGAACAAAATTTCACATATCTGTATAAATTTATTCATGAAATATTAGATTTTATATTTAGTTGTTCTGTTTACGAAAAAATGTGTTCACAATGTTCTAGATGGAGTTGCACTTACGTAAATGACCGCAAACGAACGAGAAATAATTTCGATTTAAAAATGGAATATCTCATTAAAAACCAAGCAATTAATATCAATCAATATATTAACTAGATGAATTAATTATATATATATTCAGTGTCTGTGCATTTAGGAATTTTGAGATATCTAATATTCTTTGAGAGTTAAATAATTGTGTTATATATAATGATAGTAATTTAATATATGCAGTTGAAAGAAACTGTAATTATTTAAATTTGGCTTTCAGAAAAGAATATCCTTGCATCCATATTAACTAAAACAAAAAGCTTTAACGCTATAACCGATAAATATAATGTATAGGTTTATTTTCATAGGTCTCACTAATCTATTTTTTTCTGTATATCTTTGCTGTATATTTGTTTACTTTGATAGTTTTAGTTATATCATGAAGATAAGAAATAATAATCTAAAAGCGTTTACTCTAACCGATTTAATTGTTCACTTATAACAATCAGGTTTACTCCGAAATTATTTTAATTGTAATAAAAAGGTATGTATATAAAGCTTTTATACAAAGATTTTCAATAAAAGCTTTAGAAGAGAGGTATACATTTTTTCCATAACTATTTCACCTTTTAACAAATTTATTCACTTTATATTCCAATAAATGATTTTTCATAGCTTTATTTTATTAATCGATAGTTTATTTTCGTTGCATATGAAAGTTTATTAACTATCATTCCCTTTTTAACATTCAAATAAACATCAAAATTGGAAAAATTACAATGTTATATTGTTTTATTAAATCTATCTTGTCTATTATTCAAAACTCCAAGCTGTTAATAATTACATTGCATATTATATTATTAAATATGATGATAATAATTTGTTTTAATTTATATAAATATACATATTCGATTAATTTTTATGATTAAGAATTTTTTGTTTTGTTTTATATACTTTGTGTGTAATACTACATTTAACGAATAAATATATATCTAAGAAGGAATTCATGAAATAGAGTAAAACTCCATAGTATTATATTGCGTTTTAAACGGAGTTACCACAAATATTGATTATGTTACTATATTTAAATAATATTTCTTATGTTTAGTATAAACCAAACCTAAATGTATTCTTTTCTTTATTTATACATTTTTCTTTATTTGTAACCATTCAATTTAATCTCCTATTTGGATGTCTTATGTTTTTCATATATATGTACTTAATTAACATATATTTGTTCACATACGCACACAGGATCGCACAGAAACTCAACGAATATTAGTGTAAAAGCATAAAAACTATTAGTTATATTGATTGTATAGGAAACCCCAATGAAAAACGAGTTAAAACATGATGCATAAACCTGCGTAACCAAAAAGAAATATAGAAAAATCGATTAACTAACAAATAAAGAGACCAGCTAGTAGGTTTTGAAGACAGCACAATAAATAATTTTAAATTTGATTAGCTATTTCCAGAATAAGTAGCTTTTGTTAGTAATTTGAACAAAAATATTATATATAGGCACATTAAAAATCTATAATTTTTATTCTAATGTATTATATATAAATATTGGCAAATAGTAATAATTCGAAAGTACATGTGCATAACTATCTAAAATTGGTGGAGAGAAGAGTTTCAGAACAGTAACATCGCTATTTCCTTCATTCATTTATGAACATTCCTTCAAATTATAATAACTTTCGTTAAGAAGTAATAAAGAATAATGAATGAAAATAATTATTTCAATAAGAATCATGAAAAGTTCTCAAAAACTTCTTTTTTATGATGTGATGATTATATTTCATAAACATATTTTTCTCCAATAAAAAAATATGCTAACACGATTAAAGTACATAATTTATGCCACTATGAGTCTTAGTCTTATATAGAAAACTTTGCAATCGATTTTCAATTATTGTAGCTAACTCTATGCATCCTGACGAGCTGCAATGTCATAATATTGATTCAAATCAATTTATCGAAACTACAGATGTGTGGGAAAATTTCACACTATTCTGTATTTACATCTGCCATAATTAGAGATCTTTATTTCCGGAAATTTACTTGTTTAATTTTCCACGACTGAATTCTTTTCCTCAACTTATGCCTACATAAATGATCATACTCATTACCAGCGTCTAAATCACCCTGCTTTATAAAGCGGACAAACAAATTCAAGTAAAAGAAATAAATCCAGAATATTTGAAACGAAGTTTATAGTATTTGTGTGGTTCCTAGTTTATTTAATTAATTTTTTTCTATTTTCAAGCAATTTTATTTTCGTTTTTATCTAACCGCTCCAGACAGTAAATAGGTGTTTCAAACAATTCCACCACTTTTCAGTTTTCAATAAAGGCACAGAGTTTGGGTGTTTACACAGTTTTCAACTTATGGTCTATCGATTTAATCTGCCCTCTTTTCTTTTTCAATAAAAGTGGCAGATGTCATATATACATATATCTAACGTTATTACCTTCTTTTATGGACGCTAAGGAACTTTGTCGAATTAGATTTTTTATTTTCTTCATTTATTGATGAATAGTAGAAAACAACAAGATCTGAATCTTTTGCACACTTTCTATTCACCTATTCTTTTTAGAAAACTCGATGTAATTTTATTAATATGTCTCTTTTTTATGGGTCAACAGTTACATATTGTGTTTACTGACTTATGATCAACACCTATGGCTTTAGATCCCGTATGAGTAGACTATAAATGTATTCCAATGGTTTTAATTCTTCCATAGGTACTGACAAGTATTTTTTATTAAGATAAATAAATTTTATTTTAAAATAAGTTTTTATGGACATATTTACTAAGCCGAAATAATTTTCCAACTAAATAAGTTTAAAGATTAATTTTGGAATTTGAATTATTTATTACTAAACACGTATGTATATTGTTTGAATGTTCAATATCTCATATATACATACTTCACAATATTATATGTACATATGCGACAGTAAATACTGGTTATAAATTAGGAATAATTGCAAATAATAGATCACTTGGTCAATATTCTATGTTTCCCTCAATTTGTAATAATTATTTGCCTAAATTTAGTTTACTAGTTTAAAAATAACATTATATTACATGCGTCAAGGAATTGTAGTTACCAATACTATATTAGCATAATTAAAAATGTAATTTATTACATTCATACAACATATGTTAATGGTATGCATAAATCATATGACGTCTGTAATACAACGTTACTTAATATTTTGAATTGGAATAAAAAAGAGTAAATGAATTGTTAGCAAACAATTTTTATTTTGTTTATTTTTTTTTGTTTTACATTCAATAAATGTAGAGGAGACTATTTAATATTTACCAAGTTAATTATTAATAAAAATTATAGTTAACGTATAACAATAATTAGATGTAAAAATGTGTTAAATTGGAAAATAAACATTGTACAATTATTTCAAAATATATCTTAAATCTATCTTATTTATCAATAGTTATAATATAAAAAATATAATATTTTAAAATTTACCATTTAACAGTGTAGTGTGAAGAATATTCATTGCACTTAAGTATAGTAAGAAAAATGGTCACATAAATTAATCGTTAGTTAAGATTAAGATGGGAAAAATATAAAATAGACTCTAGTACTATAGTAATGAAAACATATAGAAAGCCATTTTTAAATGGAACATACATATACATAAGAAGTGATATTTTAGTGTCTAAAATATATTTAGTATATTAAAAAACAGACAACATTTTAGTGTCATAAACATACAATACATCTGCAGTATTTGTATATTAAATATCTTTTTTAGCACCTGGTTCTGTATGCACACGCCCATCGCATTACCTGTGTCTGCTTTATGGCTTCTGCGTCACTGAAGATTCCCAACAGGAACATTAATTATTTCAATGGATATAATGAAATCTTAAAGAGATGTAAAACGTAGAACATTATTTCCTGTAACAAGTTAAGGCATCTAGCATTACTATGAGTATTCTTTTGTGCTATGTATTCAACGGTGTATTCTTCTCTATAAAAATGTCAGGAAAACGACAAGATATTAATCACTTAATTTGTTTTCGTCTAATATTTTATTTTGACACATGTCTTTTATAAAAACATAATTCTAGGTTACCGTATAAATATTCAGAGTGAATAAGTTGAATTAGTTATTTTTTTTTTATTAAAAATTTCCCGTGAATGCGTTATAAGTTTGCTTTATCTCCCATCAAAATACAAAGCAACTAAAGTATATTTTGTATCGTGTCATCATCGAAATAAGATTTCTTTGACAATCTCAGGACAAATGCAAACCTTCACAATTCAATATTGCATTAATACTTGGGGTAGTAAGCAATTGGATTGTGCAATTCACATTTTAGGTACCATTATTTCGTGTAGAAGTGCAGTATTAAAAATGTACCAAATATAACTTTTTTTGGGAGCATTACTTAATGCGGTAAGAACTCTAATACATTTTGTGATTGAACATGTTCTATTGTTATTATTATTTCGATCGTTCTATAATTTCTATAAAGGAAGTGTGACTTCAGAATTTAATAAATTAATTAACTGTATATTTAATTTAAGTTTTAAAATATTCACAAATAAACTAAATGTAAGTATGGATTTTAAAAGAATAAATTCGGATAGATTATTTTTTTGAATTTCACTAACTTTAAAAGAAAATTTCTAAAGAAAAATATATTCAAAGTCTCAAAGGTCGATTTATGATTTATATTCTATCTTAACCAATCATAATATTTTAGGAGTATCTTTCTTCCAGTGAAACCGCACTTATATACATAAAACTAATCGCCCAACTTTGAAAATAAAATAATAAATTATGTGATTTATATTTATATATTTAACAGATGTGCTTCCATTTGTTGGGCAATTGCTTGGCTTTCCTATCGAAAATCAATTTATTTTTTGCTTCATGAATTTAGCAATAATGTTAGTGAATTGTTCATATGATATTGTGTATATCAAATAAAAACCTAGATTAATACATTAAAATGTTTCTACAACGATTCAAACATGTTACATGATATTTGAAATAATTAAAATGAAAAGTGTAGTTAACTAATATTTAAAATAAGGAAAATAATTTAATGGTGTTATGAAATGCGTTTGAATATATTTTTTAGCACGCATGAAATGATAAAAAACATTCTATAAATTATCATACCATATAAATATGACAAACATTATGAAATGTTGAGAAAAACCTGTTTTAGATAATTACATTATATAACCATGATCATTAAGTATATATATGTATTAAAAGTCACAGGAATCTTACATCATAAGCATTTGATTATACGTTTGACATTTTTTAGAATATCAACATAATTAATATATTTATTCCATGATTTATTAGTGTATGTACTGTGTATATAGTGCATATTTTTGGTTTATTATTCTTTTATTGAGGCAAAATGAAGACACAGAGGATAGTTTTATCGTATTATTCTTTATCACAGAACTATACAATAAATAAGGACTGTATATAGTGTGTACGCATACTAGTAATGTATACAGATATAGATGTTGATTTGTGCATATGTCAGAAACAAATTAATGCAAACATGTCCTCTATGTATCATAATTGGCACGGGAAGAGTCAATCTTGTTTAATACTAATTAGTGTTATACGAATATTAGCAAACATACAAATAGAAATATAGAATATGTAAATTAAATGATAAGAGTAACTTGGAACAAAAAGCAATGAAATTAGACGCGAACATTTATTTACGTAAAAGCTTAATTTGATATGAACTATATATATATTTATATATATATATATACAAGTTACATTAGCAAATTAAGTTTTTAGATTGAAACACTTACCAGACAAAACGGCATATCAAGTAAAATTGTAGCTTCGAATTTAATTATATGTCAATTTTATAATTGCTTCAAAATTATCAATAAATATCATCTTATATAGCTTGAATTTGTAGTATTTAATTAAAGAGTATAACTCAACATGAAAGGCATGTTAAAAGAAACCAATAATGCTAGTTTAATGCTTCTTTAAATATTTATAGATAAATTATTATTTAAAATTTATGTTAATATATTCTTCCAATAAGATAGGAGGTATAATACGTATTCATAAAATGTTATAATATAAAGTCTATTTTTTTTCTGCATTTATATATCTTACATCTTTAACGGATCATACACATATTTCATTTTTTCTATTATTTCTGTGTAAGCTGCATTTTAATTGAATTTTGACTTAGATATGTATTGACATGTGGGGATATCGACAAACACAGGTGTAACTAAAACAAGATATCGCATGACTTTAAAAATTAATTAATTCATTAAATGTGGAAATATTTTCATTTTTTGACTTCGAAAATTATTTAAACGAAATTTTTAAAAATTTAACGGAATTTTTAAAAGCTTATTTGTATATTTTAATTTTCTTTCAGAAGCGTTTTTTTATTAACGTGCAATTAATTAATTAATTAATAAAAGATAAATTATACATGTCTTCACTTTAAATAGTTACTAAAAAAATATGTGTAGTATTTATTTACGAGTAATAAAATATAGTTTGTGTGAATATATTTAGTTTAATTAACACTAATAACATCTGGAATAAATTTTGATTGTAAATGTTCGTAAAGTCAGCACCGTATTTAGTATTAACAATGATCGATATTCTATATGTAAATTGCAGGCCAAAACATGACTGCATGTAAATTATAAATACTTTGTAAAAATATTATTTTACCAGTTTTATATGCTAAACTTGTTTTTGAATTGTAAAAATATATGATTTATACATAACATATTTTCTTGATACAGCAAAGTAAAATATACATGGCACTTGTATATATTTATATTCTTTTATAAAGTGATAAACATTAGTTATCTTTAGTGAGAAATATTCAGTATATACATGTATGCTGTTTGTTTTAATAAAAGTTTATATAATTGATTATAATATTAATCTATTTCAACTAAGTTATACCATTTAGAAATGTATATTATATTCCTGTCGTTAATATGAACAAATTTTGATGAAAAGAATTTCACACGAATTTATATATATATGTATATATATACTTATTAATTGAAATTTTAAAAAGTATTTTTATGAATATGCTAGGAAAATATATCGTTACATTTTATTAAACAGAAATTGAATGCGTTGATTGCTTAAAAGTGGTTAAAAGTATATTGATATTCTCTCCAAGACCGGACATACTTACGGAAGATGAAGAAAGTAAAAAGAGACAGATGTAGAAACCCAAGTGGGACTGGTGGTTATCAGCAGCCTACTTTGAATATTCAAGATGCTTCAGCAATGGAGTTTTTTGGACATAAGTCGTTGTGCTGGCTCAGAAGAGGCTTGTTGAACACTATAAGGGTGGTTATTCCGAAACTCCGCGGGCTATTCTGCGTCTCTCAATGCTGTTTCAAAAATTAGAGAGTCACTGACCGTTTTTCGAAACTAAATAATTTAGGTCCAATTCTCTATTTGTAGACTGCCATTAAACATTACGTAAGGGTTATATTCAGAAGGCTTGAGTTTAGCAAATTGAAATATTCAAAGACACAATATGGCATTTGTCATAAATGATTTTAATATTCAAGAATATATTTATGTGGCATCTATGTAACTAAAACATAATTTGAAGTCCAATATGTATAATATATATCTTTATTTGAAATGTTGATACTTATTTGATATATGTTCAAATAATATGTCGTATTATTCTTTATAAAACCTCCAGTTACACTGTTTAAAGATTTAAAACAGTAAAAACTATACTATATCGTGATAACTAATATATAAAACAAAAAATCCTGCAAGAAAACATTTTAGAAAAACACACACGGATATATATGTATATATATATATTTATACTTTGATTAACTTTTAAAGGACCTCTCTTTTTATAGTATTCGTCGAAAATTTAGAACGCAAGAAATCGGGTAATATCTCAAATCTAACTCAAACTGGTAAAAGTGTCACATCTTGTTATACAATTTGACGTGGAAGATATGACGAGAAAGAGAAATGTATAAACTTTTGATGCGCGGAAAAGGCTCATTACAATACTTATCAACGGAATAATCTAAGTAGGTGCTTGCCATACTCAAAGCATGAATAAATATATATTAAGTGTGTTCTTTGACTTTGTTGAAACAACAATATATTAAGTACTAAAACTTTTCTCAGTAGTCGACGTCCTGTCTATTTCAATTAAAATGTATTCTTCTTTGTCTTGAATGATATATGTATCCCCGCACTGTAACCACTACTATTCTTATAATTGACATAATCATTTTCTCTTGAGTACAGCTGAATGAGGAGTGAATACACTATATTTTATAAGTGTTTTAAGTCTAACCGAATTACCTGGTCTGCATAGTAAATATATTTCTCTCGTATCAAGAGTTTGTAGACCTAGTCGTCTTGCTACGCTTTCAAAGTGGAACTGTCCCATATAAGCGATGATGATAGGTTTCGAAGAATGATACAGAAGTACACAGAAGCCTATTATTTTTGCTAAGTCTTAATTACTGACAAACTCCCGGTTGTACATTAAAGAAGTGACGGACGTGTTCAAGATGTGGCAAATTATAAGAAAATCTAATAAAATGAATAATACATATAAGAAGCTTGTGGATATTTTTAAGGAGAGGATCGACTCTATATGATATTACAAGAAGCGATAAACGATATTTGATAAGATATCATCAAATATCTTCAATTTTCATTCATTGTGTTTGTATATTGCATAGGTATACTCATACTGCCAGTTATAGTTCATCGTTATATAAACTTTTTTATTATTTTATTGATCAATAAATGCTTGATAAATAATTCTCAGACAATAATGCTTAGCATCGATTTTTTATGACAGAAAAATAGCTAAATAACAAATTTTAAATTATTTTACTGAGGTGTTATTTCTATACAGATAGATAGAATATACCTACTATAATATAGATATTTACAATTTATATATAAAAATAATTTAACATCTTTTCTACAATATTCTTTGTTTGTTTTGGAAAGCAATGTGAAATAATACACTTGGATGAGTTTAATTTTTAAGAATATATTGCAATCTCTAAGGTTCATTAGATCTCTTTAAACAAATATGGAAGAAAAGATAGTAACATAAATAATAATACTAGTAATATTTTAAGAATTCACATATAACAGGCAGATTATAAAATATTGAAACAAGTAACTGAAATATTGTTATAAATTCGAAACACTCACAGACTGATTAAAATATGTATTTAGTCAAATTATGTATTTACAAATCGCATGTTTAAATTCATTATAAGTATTAGTTTCTTAATTACATACTTAGTGTGTATTGTAATAATATACTATTTATATCACTTATTTGTCGTAAATAATGCTAGTTCAATTGCTAAATCACTTTAAATAGCTCCCTCCATACTATGGAAACGCAATTGCCACATACATTTATTAAAATTTGTGTGGTTAATTAGTGTATGATACTAAATATAGCACAGCACGTGTTGCTTCAAATTATCTTAAATATATAGTCATTAAACATCGAGTGTACAGTACGTTAGTTTTACGTCAAAGATGTTTAAATATAGAAGTTTAAATATAATTTAAGTAGATGATAGGTTTGTATCGCAGTAATTAAGCATTAACGATACTATTAAACCAAAAATCGCAGCAGATTTAACTTCATTGGGTTTTCCCATTGTAACAATATAAAGACACTGTTTGCTTTATTCGGATAATAAACAGGCGTGATATGCATATTTCGGAAGTCTTTCTTGAGGTGTCAAGCAAATAAAAATACTTAGTTTTCATTTATTTTACATAAATACCTCAATTATCACAATACACTACTCTGTTTAACCACGAATTAATAAAATTGAAACCTAAACACAAACAAAACGTGATATAATCTATTTCACTAGGTCTGAGTTCCACATATACATGTTATAGTATATGTTATATATTATATAGAAAATAAGATTTTATAATAATACAATTTCTCCTTTTTATTTTCTCTCCTTTAGAGTGTATCAAACTACCTGATCCTCAGTCTAGCTGTTGCTGATATGATGGTTGCAACACTCGTTATGCCTATCTCCGCAGTTCGAGAAGTTTCCCTCAAGTGGTGGATGGGTAAGTTATCTATCATGCGTTGATATTCTTGTATTTCTTCATTTTATACTGAGGATAATTGAAAATAATAGTTTTAAAAAAATCAATTTAAACATAATTCTACTCACAATAAACGTTTAATTTTTTTTAATAAACCGTTTTTTTAAACGGTCATCTCACTTCATTACAGAGAGATAATGTGACCGCCCCTGTTATGATATATATAATAGGCTTGTTCAGATTTTAGCGTGTCTAACC
>JAYRBW010133679.1:0-15721 GCA_036023295.1 Invenusta paracnida
CACTCTTTTAAACTCTTCTAATTCATTGGTCAGATGTAAGGACAGTCTAAGCTGAGTTTAAACTAAACCAAGCTAAAGGAAACATTGAAATGACCTTGAAATGTGTATGTAAGTATTGATAACGTTATGGTTTAATTGTTGATACCATTGTTATGTGTTATACTCAAATAAACTTTGCGCATGTCAATCATTTTAAATGTTGGTAAGCTTCAGTATTGGTAAATTTGTATGTGTCTGTATGTAATAAAACAGTTTAAAAGTAGAAATACTCGTATAACTTAAATTTTAATATTTAATTATATCCGAACAATTATAAAAATATTTATCAAAGGAATGTTTTGCCTTAAAACACTTTATTGGTATTTATAGAATATACATACACCAAAAAGATCACCACAGGTTTAGTAATTTTAAGCAAGAATTAAAATCAAATATTATATAAGGCAATAAATAATATGTAAAACCATTGTTACGTAATGAGATAAACTACGTGAGGGGAGAAAAGATGTATTATATGAAGTTAAGGAAAACGTTGCCGATAAAATATCAATTAAGTTACTCTACTTTTTAATATATAAAAACTTCAAAATTTAGTAGGCTTTTATGGTCTTGAATTTGACTGACAAAAAAATTATTATTAGGGCCATGGTCTGTCTAAAATATAATTTCACCAATAGGCACAATGCACCGTTAAATGCAAATATATCAATACAATCAATAAATTGTAATGCTATATACTATTGCATAATGAATCTGATGTACACATCAAAGCTCTATATATATATAAATAAAAAAAAATAAAATAAAATATTTGTTTTGAAAATAAACCAGAGATTCAAAAGGATGTATAAATGTTATTGCTATTAATATGGTAAATACAGATTATTTATATATTTAATCCAGAAAATTGAAGTCAAAATTAAATTAATCAGTCAGTCATTTCTTGAGCATACGTAAGAAATCATTGGTAGTAAATGTATCATATACAAGACACCAAACTATAGAGAGAGTACAATAGGCAAGCATTAGATATGAAAAATCATTAAATAAATCTGCATCAACTGCTTCAATTGTTCATTTCGGAAAATTTGGGTGAATTAATTATTGGCCAAATTCTGTCAATATTTAATGTCTCATCTATGATTGATTTTAACAATTCGGATCAATAAAACCTTGCAATAAAAAGAAAGATATATAGATACTACAAAAATGTTGGAGACTATAATTTCTTATTACTTTTTGTTGGATAAGGGGTGATATAATCTAATCATTTAACTATAATATGGGAGAAGCGAAAATGTTCTCAATAAAAGATAAACAGAAATGGAATAAGTATGGGACAAATACTCTGGTTAATTCATCCATGATATTATTATTTCTTTATTTCTTTTCTACCATTTTTTCATTTTTAATTCGTATTCCTCTTCTTAAATTATTACAATATAAAGGTCCTGAATCATTGCCAAAAAGATATAGTTAAGGAATTGTACTGCTGTCGAATGCAATGTGGAACAATGCTTGTTCAGAAGTGTAAGAGAAAACAGATGCATCGACTACATCACTTGGTACAGACAATCTTAAATTATAACATTAAATTGTTGAAGATAAAGTAGAAGAAAAAAGAGCGATATCGAATGCAGCCTTTCATTTTTTTATTTTTTATTATCTCCATAAATCTTGAAGGATGCAGAGCGATAAACAACCGAGAAAGAGGAGTTAATCTTGTCGAAATATCGCTCCCACTCGTAAGAAATGATTGATAAAGTGTCCAATTTTGAGGGATTGTTATCGATATTGAAATTGGAGTGTTAACTATAGGAAGTACATAAATATTCTGACCTGAGGTTAGATAGGATAGGAAACCCAGTATGTGCCCAGTTGCTTGTAAATGCGAGGTTTAATTATACTCTGCTCTTCTTAAATACTTATCTTGTTACCCCTTCGAAATTCGTGTACGCAGAAAGGTGAAGTGACATTTTGCTAATTTATTAAATTTTAGTAATATACTATGTACACAATATGTTTGGAATACAATTATTATACCGCATATATGAATACTATAATATGAGAAATTATGTATCACTATTTCATACAGTGATATATATATGTATATATATATATATGCATGTACATCAAATTAAACTAAATTTAATTTAATATTTTGAATATAAAGTAAGCATTTACACACTTTTTTTATTAATAGAAAATCAACCATAATTGATTTCTCATTAAGCAACTAAATGTTTTTTATCATCAAACAAAATCTCATTAAAAACACATTTCATGATTAAACTTTACTTTTAAGCAGTTGAAATTAATTTTTTAATTTTAAATTATCTGTAAATGTTTGATCATACGAGACCATGACGAATTTTGGTCTTAATTTTGTAGTGTACAGAAAAAATTAAAAACGAAATGAATTATCTGCCGTAAAGATAACTTTATTTTCGATGTGCAGTGAAATATACATTGTAATTCCACTACTTCTCAGGTTTCATAGTTAGACAAAAGCTTTGTCTAGCGAAACAAAATTAATCAATGGCATTTCCTAGACAATGACAATTCTTTAATTTATTGACTAAATGCTGATTAAATATAATGTCCACTATTTTCATTCCAAAGTTTGGAATTCATGGAGCATATACATCGTTGAACAGTAATTTAAACTCAGTATATTAATGGCGTATAATATTCAATCAACTCGAGTCCTAAGAATCAATCCTCCATTTAATTATATAGCGTATGCAGTTTACTACAATACAATATGTTCCTCATTAACGAATTATTATATTTAAATTTCAATGCTACTTTCGATTTCAAAATGTTATATTTTAGAATTATACAAAACAACAACTATCTAATTGCCGGTATAATTAAAATGAATGTTTTCATTCAATTTATCAATAATCACCAGTATATTAAAAATATTTGTAACCGAAAAAATATCATCCCTCTTGTCTGCATGCAATTTAATTAAAACTATTTTTACAAGACAATATTTTACAAAAACAACTTTTCGTTTCAATAAAAATGAGGGCTAGCTTTATTTCGGTATCGCAGTGTACAGTTCTTCAATTCGGGGGAAATCAAATTTGAGCACTTGTTATCGCAGTGTCTCATAATAAAACCAGAAATGCCCGTCTGACTCGATAATTGAATTGATTCTGAGTGTAAATCCACACCCGTTTCTATTGATACTCGATGAGGAGGGGGCCTCGCCTTTCTATATCCGTATTTACACATTTCCCAATTCCACTGGGAGAGGGAACGCAGTGACACTGCGGTGGTGAAGTCAGAGGCAAAATACCCCCCACTGACTGGTCATCGACTATAGGCCATATAGCGACAATTGTGTCGAGAATTCGTGATAGTATTCAAGGAACTGACGATGTGCCATGAAAGGGATGGGGCGATGCTTGATATTGAAAGCAAAAAACCATCCCCAAGGAGAACAGTAGCGAAAAATTGGCCAACAAATAAATTAGACCGGGTTTTTTGCATTATTCAATTTTGTGTATCTAGTTTTTGATTATATCAATACATTATGCATTTATTGACTGGTAGGTATATATATTTATCTCTGGATATTCTCTATGTACTTCCTCTACTCTAGTGCTTAACAGCTCTTTTCTTACTACAATTCGTTTATAAAACGATTATACAATAATAAGGGCATTATTAGAGTATGAATATATCATTTTTAAATTCGAAACTATACGTATATTACTGAATATTTATTCTGCGCTTTCAGTTTATTGTTAAAGTAACGCATCGTATATTAATTTTGATTGGTTTAATTTTGACATATTTGATACATATACATATCGTCGTTGCAATGAGATAACACATAAAAACAAAGTAATTAGTTCAATTAATATAATTTAATTTGACGTCCTTATAGTGAAGAAGATTTACTTCTGTAACTCTTTGTTGATCAAAGTGTATTCACAGGCACATACTTCAAGGGATACTGCAACAATTATATACTTATAAATACATAGATTATTCTTACTCCATTATAAATAAAATTGCATTGAATACTTTTAACAAATTTAATAGGTTGTAACTGCTATAAGAAGTATGATTTTGTAAAGAATTTAATAAAGTTAACGATATTAGTAGATGGATTTATCAATGTATTGAGTCGATAATAATATATAGTAAAAAGAAAAGAGTGTTTTAATATTTTGAATGCATAAGCAGGTATATGAATTACCTTGAACATTGCAACATATAGAGTAATAATTAATAATAACATTGATTTCAATCGATACTACTATTTACATATCTGAAGACATCCCTGTACATCTCATGTCAGTGATAACTAATTAGGTTACCTACTACAAGTATTTCTCTCAAAGTGTGACATATATATAGGTCCGATCAACCAGGAAAAATCAACAACAACAATAAATAACTAAAAGCCGTTACAAATTAACGCTTTAAAATGATATATACATAAAACAGCGTACAAAATATCAGTTTGAGATATTATACAGAAGTATTTTGTTATTTCTTAGACAACTTACGTACTTTATAATCATTCAAAAACCAGTATCATCAACCATTTAACATCATCAACCAGTTTATGTAAATTTTATTTTAAAATAACGATTGTTTACAACATGATGCGTATTAAATAAATAACAATTGAAACTCTGTTTGCTTTAATTTTCCTGTGCTTTATACCTATTATTTACGTATTAGCTTTGATATTTTAATAAGAATGTAGGCATTGTTTAATGTATATCAATAATCGCTCTGTTATGTTGTCCATAATATCCATAATATTTAGTAAAAATAATAACTTTCATAGAATAATAATGGCAAAAATTTATTTTGTTGAAAGTGTCATGTTTCATTCAGTATTCCATACTGAAAAATTACAAAATTCCTAATATTATTTTCAAAATTTTATATATATATTTCAAAATTTCCTACTACATACTATTGCATGACACCTTATTTTTTATGTATATTTTGTCTTTTTGAATAGCCATATGCAGCACACAATTTAATCGATTTAGGCATTGTACTTAATCTTTTCATTTCTATTAATTTAATCTAATTAATTAATACGATAGACTTATTCAGATTTAGCGTGTCTAACCACTGCTATACGAGGAACATATATATAAATAATCATTATAGACTGGACAAACATTTTATATAATATAATAATATAATAATTATAACAAAAAATTTCACTCATATAATGTATTTTTTGGGTGACAGGACTTATTAATTATTTGTCAATGGTAAATATAAGAGTATACTAGAGTGTATTATAGCACTATCTTACCGCATTTCATGATAATACACATGTAAGATATGATTTCATTATTTTCATTTTGTGACAGTTAAAACATGAATATACGTATGTACTATTATACCTTATCATGCCCCTAAATTTAACGAATTTAAATAATAAATCAATACTTTTGTTGTATAAAATATGGATAATTTTTCTGAGTTGCACTTAAACAATATATTCAAGTACTTTTTTCCTACGTAAACTTATACAAAATCTTTATAAATGTCAGACCGGAAAATCAATATTTCATAAAAAAAAAGAGTCACACGCTGTCTCATTTTTGTCGGTTTACATGAAACAACAATGTATAATGTTTATTTAGGATTAGAAAAATATTACACTCTAGACTTGCATATAAATCTATTAAATAAATATGGTAATTAGCATATTTGCCATATATTATTCATGTATATACATAAGAATACTAAATACTATATTTGTTCACATATTAGTATATTTACTAGTTTTAGTTCTAGTACATGTTGCTTTTGTAGTATATCGTTCTTCAATATTGTCGCCTGCCATTTTATGCTATATATTTACTATATAGTTTTACTGTTAAATCAATATATATATCTTTTTTGTTGTTTTATACATGTTTAAAATGGCAATTATTATTGATAAAACACGCAGAAACACAAATTAATTTGCTCCATTAAGTTTTTGAACCATATAATGTTTCTCTGTTGCTTTCATGGCTTCATCACAAAACTGAATTAGGTAAAATAAATTATACATAAACCCTTATATTCATACCGAGGGGAAAAAAGGATTGGGGGAGGGGGGAGGGGGGGGGGATTTAATTAGGCTCACCCTCCTAATTTTTCAATACTATTTAAATAAACAAATATAGAGCGATGTAAGTCATAGCGCTATATTCATTATTGTACATCTAAAGGGGTGACTCTAAAATCCTCTAGATTCGCACTTACATTCTCTAGAGCGTTGTAAGTCATGGCGCTATGACTTACACCTAAAGGGGTGAAAAAAGGTAATACTGAAGGTATTTTAAAGACCTTTCTTGCAAATATCGAGGACTTTTCATATAGATAAAACGATTTTAAAAGAAGAAGAAACGTTACGTGAATTATAATAGTTTGTATATGACAAAAAGTGCATATGAAAATATTTAAAACTTAGAAATTATTTTAAACATCCTTTCTTTCTTTATACGTTTGTTTATTCATAATATATTAGCAATTTCAGTAGAAAACAAAATATTTCAGTTATCCTGGTACTTCCGGACAATTCCAGTCCAACCATGATTTCTTCGAAACCATTTTTAATTACCCTATAAAGATTATTTGACGATTTGCTTCTGGTATAAGATGCAGTTAAAGAACTATATAAACATATTTGTTGATACAGAATAATTATACACTCAAAATTATGAACATTTTTGAGTTTAATGACCTTCCATAATCTATAGAATCAATTTATATTTATTCCAATATTTAATTGTATATGTTAACCTTTTTTGTTACAATGAATATATGTATGTATTTTCTAGTTAGTAAGAATAAAAAGTGCAACAAATAATTATAAATTCAGTCATGAATGTTCATTTCTTACCATATATTACAATATAAAATTTTTTCTGGTGAGGAGTAATCAATAGAAATATTTTCAGATTTTTATGTTCATAAAAAAATTAATTTTGTATATAAATTGCAATGCCTGAAATCTTTTATATTATTTTACGTGTTAAAATATATTTAAAAATATATATAAATAAAATATTTACTAAATTTAAATCTATAATTACAAATAAAATATGTATATATATCATTTTAATATCCTTTATCCATGTATATATTGTTACAAAGCAAATTATTCGTTATAGTCAAACATTTGAATCAATATATGATAAAACATCTTTTTTAATATATATATATACATTGATCCTTGAATGAAAATTAAAATATTGGTAACTTTTACGATGATATTTAATCGACTAAATAATTCATAATCTCAATATTAATCGTAATAAATTGAGAAATACACTGCCCCATCCATGCTTTTAATGTAACATTAAAAATATTTCTTCAACAACAAATATGTCTACAATATAATATAATAATAATACCACGGAAAATCAATAAAATATAGCACTTGTTAAAATTATGTATGTAAAAAAATTTTCTCTAAAAACAATCATCATAATTGAGCTTTTAACAACTTCAAATATTGGGTTATTCTTCGGATTTGTACCAGGAGGGACTTATATTTATAAGATATTTATCAAGACATAATATGGAAGCTTTGTTAAAAAAACAAAAATAAGTCGAAAACCACACACTGATGTCCGAAGGGAAAATTTAAGAAATGAGTGAAGGACGTCAAACTTTGATTGATTGTAAAATTTGCCCGTTAAACATATACCATCGATTCCTAAACATCTTACAAACTGCCCAATTCTCCAATTTCTCATATTGTTATGGAACTGAACGAATTTCAACTTTGTTATATTTAAAACTAATTTACAGTTGCTTTACACACGAATATCATAATATGTCTTTTTAATGTGCGCACATATCTATATGCCAATATAATTAAAAATCAAAAAGGAAATTTGCAAATAAGATATGTATTCAAATAAAACCTAAACCATATATACAATTTCGCCATTTTAGGAACTGGATCGACCGAAGCTAAATCTACCCCCAGTACATGAACGTGTTCGCATATCTCTTACTCTCAAGAAACAGGTGTTCCTGTTATTTTTCCAAGCACGAGTTACATGTCATGTAGACACAAGGAGTCGTCCTATCTAATGCATGTTACGAGACACTTGAGGTCCCAAAGCGCCGCATTATACACTTGTATATAGTAACTGTAGGATATAATTCATAGACGCTAAAAAAGACGATCAAGGCATGAATATTTCAACATGAAGGCCCCGAATTTCCTCAAATGCCTAAAACGCAGGATATTGAGTCGCACAGAAGAAAATAACTCACACAACACTCGAGTTGGTGAAAATAACTAAAACACCACGTGCTTAATTTGAGAATTACAACTCATGTAAACTGGAGATCAATGTAGTTAGAGTGCGGGGGTGCGGGATCTGTGAGGTTCTAAGCTACAACCTCTCAAGAATCGGGAAGTATAAAACATTATTCGCTGTCAATTTGCACTTTGCTTTTTAAGTCTTGTCGAGTTTTATGGGTAAAAGAAAAATTTTCTTGGTCATATATATGAGTGCTTAGGTATGTATGTATGTGTAGCGTCATTTATTAATCTAGCGTCCATTTAACCGAATTTGATAATAAATATGTTCTACTTAAAACGTATATAATTAAACTCTTGGCTCTTGTATTTAAAATTTGAAAACATTATTGACGTACTATCGATCATTTGACATATTTATATTTAATATATATAAATATATATATATATATATATAGACGTAATGAGTTCTGACTTTAGATTTAAAAGCGCTATTAGATAATTCAATGACTTTTACGAGGTAAATAATTTCTTGAGACATACATCTATTGAATAAGTAATATTGTAATTCAAATTGATCGTGTATTGAAAAAGTTGTAATTATCATTTTATATACAATATATTATGTAATCCTTTTCTTTAATTACCTGACTATTTTTATTAATTTATTAAAGATTTTTACAACTACCTTTTATAATTATATTTAATTAAATTTTCAAAAATTGCTATGAACATTACACATAAAGATAATGTATAATAATGACATGATATATACATATATACACTTATATAAAACGATAATGCATTAAGCTAAATATAATTAAGAAAAAATGAATATAAAAGCGAAAACTTTTTATTTTTGGTTCTATTTTCTCATCGAATTGGTTCGAAAAATTGGTTTAATTTACATATTGTGAATTTTTATAGCTGAATACTAATTTATGTGAAGGTGTAAATTCGAATTATAAAACATATAATACTGTATTTGTTTTTATTAATTTTAATTAGCTTATGGCATCAGTCACTTTTTCAAATTTCTTTCTTATTAAACCGGATTCTACTATATAGGAAGCCGTCAACGGTATCTATAAAAAACCATAGCTATGATCTTTTTCTCACTTTCAATTACAAGACATTATTATTTTATCGCTGTCAACTATGTGGGAGTAAAGCATGAAGAAGAAGAGAGGAGGATATAGGGAAGGAGGTTCAAATGTTCAAAAGGAGGGAAGGACGTTCAAATGTAGGGAAGGAAGTTCAAATGAATAGAATATTTTGGAAACCACGCTAATAAAATGTTTTCTGACAATCGACAATAGCGGTCACAGCGATGGTGATGATGTATTACAGCTGATTGCATATGTTAAAAGCTTCTGGTAAAACATGTCATTCTTCAAGTTACATCAACACAAAGGTTGTAAAAAGATTCCATGTTATACATCTGTAATTTACTGAGAAGGGTGACAAGGTAACTATAATTTAACATGATTCCTACTGTCAGTAGGCCGTGTAACAGTTAATTATACCTAGTGCTACATAAGTGTGTGCTGGTATGACCAGGAGATAAATAACTCTGAAGTAGGCAAGTAGTGTACCACTGGTTCATTCAAAACTGGACACCAAATTATGCAGCATAATGATGACATTTGACCAGTAAAAGTCAAATTCAAATACAGAAATATTGTCGAAGTCAGTCAACTCCTACACGTGTTATGTTATTAATAAATGACACATTATACACAAGAAAATCTGACAATTTTAACAGTAAGAAAGGATATCAGTTGTTAAAAGTTGTTTTTTAATCAATAGTTTGTATAATCATAAATTCATTCAAGTTTTATAAAAATTAAAGTATCTCAATTTTAGAAGTTTAGGTAAATTAGAATATATTTTAATTCATAAATTATGATACTGTATTCATTGAGTATCCGCTAATGTTTTTTCTAAATGCGGTAAACTTTTATTTCATTAATCAATAACTTATTGAATAAAAATCGTAATGTTTGTATTAATGCGGATAAACATTTGAACATTTTTTTTAACATATGAAATATACAAAAATGTTCTCCGGTGTTAAATAAAATTTGGTAATTGAGAAATTAGGTAACACGTTTTTTTCTTTCAAATTAGCACTTTTTTTAAATTGAAACATTGTAACATATTAGCCAAATAAAAAAGTTTCCTCTGGTAATAATCTTTTTGTAAAGTTGATTCCACGCGAGTTATTATTTTAGGAATAGAAATAGTATATATATATACTATTTCTTTTCCAATTTAAGGTGAAACTAAGCAAGATTTATCTCACTAATGGCAATAGCAGCAGGCCAATAGTATTTTTGCCGAAAGATGATTAATTCGATGCATGTAACATTAAAGAAAATTCTGTGAAATATGTGAAATCACTTATCTTAATAGAAACATTAAATAAATAAATCAACTTTATATCCTATATAACATACATGGTATATATGGTATAGTTAACAAATCGGTTAATATACAAAAGTACAAGTATAGTACAAATTATGCCGATAATCAATAAGAGAATATAGTTAAATATACAGTAGCGTGTCTTCTAAATTGTTATACATATATAGAATGTGTAATATAATTAACTGAAAGATTTGATATTTACTGAAAATAAAAATATAAGTCGTATTTTGTAATGAAACCAAGGTATAATCATCCATAAATATATTGACCAGATAACCATTGAAAAATAGCTTAGTGCATCACAAAATAATGAACTAAAAACGAACTATTAATCAATAATAATATTAGTATTCATAACCTTTGAATAATGTATTTCGCTAGATCTGCAATATAAGAAAGTTTAATAAAAAATCTAGATTTTCTATCGCAGCCATTTTATCGGAGTTTCTTCTATGCTTTACTTTAGTCTTGCGAGATAATCAATATTCTAATGCATTCAAATTTTCATTTAACTTTCTTAGACTGTACAGATCTATATAGTAGATGATTAGGTACATATTAATATTTATAATTTGTTTATAGTAATAATCTGAAATACGTTTAAATAATTTTCATTTAAGTATTTTTATTACTCTATTTGTACATTGATTTACTATAAATTACATTCTTTATTTTTTTAATAGTAGGTAATCAAAATAACCTTGTCAAATAAGTATAACTATATAAATTTACGCCGTTTATAGGTGGCAATGAAACTTTTATTCTAGACAGCCAGTTTTATGTTTACAAGTTTGATTATACTCGTATAAAGTTGACAAATAATACTTGTTCTGATTTAAGTTTCTAGAATTATTTGTAACTATTTTCCAAATTGTAACTAGATTATGCTTCAAGCTTACGCATGTATTCAACTATTTTCTACGTGGATCACAGACGGAGTATATAAGAAAAGTTGTAGGAATAGTTGCGACTTACATAGACACAAAGATCATGATTCTGTGCTATATACATACTATACGATATCAATAAAGCTATAAGAAACGCATAATAAGTTGTACAAAAAGATTACATAAAATGCGGAAAAAACTAAATTGACTACTATAGCGTGGGCTAAATTATTTGTAAACATATTGAGAGTTAGATAGGCCCTTTTTACTGTTTTAAGTATATTCTCATATAGACAGATATATATATAGTAGGCGAGGCTAAAATAGTTTTTATTACATTCTGTTTATGGGGCTAAAGTGTGTTCCAGTTTCGCCCATTCACTTCGTCTACGCAATTTAGTCATTTTAGAAACAAATTTTTTATACTCTTTAGTAAGTTATACATTATGTAGTAATAAAGAAGGCTTACGATTATAATTCTACTGCATCAATATACATATACATTATATATATAATAAATTTGTGAGATATATATTTATATATTTATATATAAACTCCAACTTTCGCATATTTTGTGTTCACATACTCCCAATAATCTACACAGATAACAAAGCATGTCTTGGCAACTTTATTATGAATACGAATGTCGGTATTAATATATATATATATACATGTTTTAATGTTCAGATAACGCTCATATACTTTTTAAACTCACATATATATACAAAAAGAGCCTTTGCAACTATCATTCTTTTGAATACAAGCAATAAAAAATTAACAGCTTAACTTCAAATATTTTTAGTGTACTTTTAATTAATTGACAATTCAATTTTTTATAACTTCACATAGGTTTGGTGATATTAACTGTTTTAATTGTTAAATTTTGATAAACCGTTGATTAATCTGGATAAAGATTGTGCTACAGAAAGCAAGTTTTCTATTTACTTGTATATCGATAAAAGGCTATGCTAATTATTTTGATATTAATAGTAATAATAATAATAATAAGCGTTTATTTAAAAGAAACTTGGAATCAGAACGAATATATATAAAAACAAGAATAAGGGATAAATAGGAGAGTTACATGAGTAACTGTGAATTAGGAATATCATGTTATTATTTTATATTTGATTTTATATGTATTAACATTTATTATGTATATTTATATTATTTTTCTATACTCATATATATTATATGACAAAACTTAATATATATAAGAAAATATTTTATTTTCATTTTTAACCAAGTGTTTAATTACATTTTATATAATTTCAAAGAAAATTTACTATATCAGATAATACCATATAATTCCGTTAATTAGAAAATTTCTGCTAAATGCGATATTTACGAATTAAAATGTTTGCTACAAAGACCCAATGTTTCCTTTGATAAAATAATACGCTCTATATACGCTATGTATGCATCAACATATTATTATAAATGTCAATGTACACTTGTCGTGTTTATGGTTTTAAATTTTGACTCGTGCGTATATGTGAGTTACAAAACACCTTTTTGGATGATAAGAATTGGCGTAAAAGAAATCAACTATAAGAAAGATCTAGTTATAGAAGAATCCTCCCACCCGCCTCAACGACACCTGTTTCTAAATTCTAACCACCAGAAATGTTGTCGCCACGCCACGGCCAGCTTTTACATACAAACCTCAAGAAACGAGCACGAAACATAACAACTAATCTTTGAAGTCTGCAGTCGCCGCATTTATATAAAAAAGTTTGTAAATTCTTGTTAGATTTTTGAGATACTTGTATTTAGTCAGCTGTGTGTTCAGAGATTTTTTATCATTCATTTTGCTTTTTAAACAGAATATGTATTAAATACGCATAAATTATCGTCTATTTCACTTATTTTTATCATGCCCTTTAGAAGGTCGACAAAAGGAAATTCTTACTTGCATCCAATAATTTAGGTCAATGTAAATTAGAATAATTATTTTTTATAAAAGTATTCTATATATTCTACATAATTAAATATTTAAGATTCTGTATATGTTTAAACTTGTTGAACAATTGTTTACATAAAATAGAAATTTATTATATGTTCGCAAAAATGACGGAAATTTGATCTTATAATATAGCGGAAATTTATGCATCCATTAATTACTTTTTATTATTTTTTAACATTTCAAAGGCAAAATGCCTCTATTACACAGTGATAGGTTTACGTCCAATCTCATCAGCCTGATATAATATTGTCTCAATAACTTTATTAAGTCATTGTATACTATTTTGATCATTTAATGTTTCAACGTAATTGTATTAACTAGTCCAAAATCACCCATGTATATAATATGCTCGTTCTTCATACTGGCAAAACTTCCACACTATCTCATTAATCGATATGTCGAAAATTGACATGTGTTTAAAAGTTCACCGCCCATCCACTAAATTATTATTAGTGTAATGTGACAAATTAGAGTGACGCACAGAAGCAATCACTCCTAATATTTGTTTATTGTACACTTATTTCGATTCACTTCATAAAGCCTCCTCCCATTAATTTGTGACCTTGGTTCATCGTAACACGTTCGTCATTTTAAATAATTATAATTTAGTGTTTAATATACTTATACAAACACAGTTTCGTATATGTATGTAAATACAAAGCCCTACTTAAACAATGACTAGCATTAGTATGTATTGAGCATTATTAATCTCACGACGAGATTAAATTGTTTTGTCGGCGCCAGTGCTGTGGCGTTAATTATCAGAACGGTTTGAAACACTGGCTTCTATCAATATTTAACAAGAATATACACACGCACTTTAGATTGTAACAGCTCTTCGGAATTATTCTAATATGTTCTTCATTTGAATATTGATATATTTTCTGTACATTGTGTGTTAAAAATTGATATTAAACAAAATGTATTGAATTTTATTTTATTTTGAAAATTTATTAAAGAAAAACTGGAGAAAAATACTTACTAACATTTAATGTAACATCTATAAAACATCCAATAATTGTCCAAAAATTAACAATGATATGAGATATTTCTTATTTAATTTAAATTCGACAGTTCGAGGCACCTATATTGCCTACAGAAACTATACAAGGTATTCTGAGCAATATTGAGCAATATAACATCTGTATTGAAAAATTAGGGTTTTCAAATCTGTCATTATGATACAGAATAGTACCTACCATGATGTTGGAACAGTGCTTGAACGAATAATGAAGGTTAGTAAATTCAAGGTAATAAGTCTGTTATTCTTTTTTAATACGTTTTACATGGAACACTCTATATATTTCATAATTTAATATTTCTTTTAACATTACAATTTTCATGATTTTAAGATCTATACAGATACCGTTACGTTTACAACCACTCTTACACTATGTTTACCGACAATAGTTCAATAACATAATATTGCATTGTGATAAACGTTTATGACCTAGACAACATTAGCTACACGGCATACATTAACCTGAGGAATGAGGCAAAACCTTGCTCCTTGGAAATAGTATCTTCGAGTCAAGTAATCACACTGAACATTGTGCATTGTCATGATTTGAGTATATATTAGATGCAAATGTGCCATTTTGTGTCATAACTCATTAGATGCATCAAGCTGTGTGTGGCCTTTTGCATAATGCTTTTTCTTATAAGACACGAAAAATGTTGTAGGCGGGACACTAAAAAAATACAGTATCAAATGTTATTGTGATTAATTGATTACAACCATGTCAACGAACTGGTTAGTTCTTTCAATAATTACGTCACTACTTATGTTAACCGCTATAGATAAGTGAGTATTGCACTAAAGCGCATGTGTTTGTTTTGATTGATTAGCTTTGTTGCGTTGCTTTGGATATGGCAAATATTTAAATGCATATAATATTAATATGCATACACAACAGCATTGAATATAATACAAAATTTCAAATTTATTTGGAATCATGTAAAATATACAATAATAATTGTATAATTCACAAAAAATTTAAAATAATATACGAAATTGTGGCGTATTTTTACAATCAGGTCACTATATTTGTTTTAGAAAAAGCAATTTTGTATAATGCTTATTATCTTAACCCTATCTGAACCGGGGTTTTTTCGCTTCCCAGAACCGGGGGGGGCTGATTCGGCCCCCCCCCCCCCCAAAATCACACATCCCCA